>CM077166.1:23823818-24111445 GCA_039583875.1 Platanthera guangdongensis | reverse complement strand
GCTCCCGGGAAAGGGCTTCTCTTTTAGAAGAATAGTCATCTAAGGTTGAGGCGTACTCTGATTCCAGCTATGCCGATGAAAAAGGAGATCGCAAGACTACTTCAGGCTTTTGCACCTTTGTGGGGGGAGGGACCTTGTGAGCTGGAAAAGCAAGAAACAGTCAGTTGTCTCCAGGTCTAGTGCAGAAGAAGAATAACGAAGTATGACATCGACACGTGTGAGCTGAAGTGGTTACATGCTCTTATGCTGGACTTAGGAGAGGTCTACGACCATCCTCTACCTATGTTTTGTGACAACAAAGCCTCCATATACATCTCTAAAAATCCGGTCTTCCATGAGAGAACCAAGCAAATAGAAGCTGACTGCCATTTCATTCGAGAGGAAATTCTGAAGGAACAGATTTGTACTCCGTTTGTCACCTCCGATAAAGAGTTGGCTGATATTTTCACCAAGTCAGTATCCGCCTCTTTTCATCACATTTGCGACAAGCTGGGCATGATCGATATATATGCTCCAGCTTGAGGGGGAGTGTTACAGAGTAGAGACCGGGCAGTCTGTCGGTTTGACTATGGCGGGCTGCAGACCGGGCGGTCTGGCGGGTTCTCTCCTGCGTCTTGTTGTTGTTGGTGCTCTGGCGGATTGTCATTCTGTCCCTGGCGACTTGGAGACCGCGCGACCTGGCGGTCTAGTGTGGCGACTTGGTATCTTTCTCTTATGGTTGTCGGGCGGTTTGCCCTTTCACCAAACCGCGCGGCTTGGCGACCTGTTTTTATGTTAAACCGCTTGTATATGAGATTTTTTAGTCTCACATTGTTTATTTGTAATCTCTCTCATCTCCTCCATTCTATAAAATGGAGGCTATACCATGTAATTGATACCTTTTTTGGAATACAAAAATTTCTGTTTGTCCATTTTCCGGACTTCCGTTTTTTGTTCGCACAGACTCATCCAACTACTGAGAGCCTGAGTGAGGAGATACTCTCAGGGTTGGAACCTTCTCTCCACCGAGGCACATTCGACCCATCCAGCTAGTGAGAGCCTGAGTGAGGAGATCCTCTCGGGGGTCGGTTCCTTCTTGTATAGTAAGTCATGTTAGGTTCTCTGAACCCCTCGGGAACTGGAGCTGAGACAATCAGCTAGTTGAAGAGTGGCTCCCTACTTGGTGGTCTCGTGTGCTCCACTCGCGCGACCTGCTCTCCTGAGAGGCTAGCACTTGCTGGGCTGGAGAATAACTCCCGACCGGTGAGGTCTTGCTCGACCCCCTCTTCATCCTTTCCTTCTCGGGCCGTCTGCCTGATGCGCTTTCTTCTACCTCCATAGGGTCATCTTGCCTAGACCCCTGAGAGGTGTCTCTCTGAGACCCCTAGGGGCTGGTTCCTGGGGGGTGGGAGTTGAGTAGTCACCCCGAGGGGCAATACTTCGTAGCATCTCCATGATGCCTTGGAGGGATGTCATGAACTCTTCCCTCCCTACAAAGTGTACTAGGTTGGGGGGCTCGTTGAGGTCATCACCACCTCCACGATCTCCCATCATGGAACCTGCTTGAGAACTTCTGTATGAGCCGCAGTCCACGCTCACCGCACCAAAAATATTGAAACTGAGATTCAGTTCCACTAGAGTTCGGACCTAAGGTGCCGCTCACACCTACTTCTCCTAAGCCGTCCTTGGTGAGAGACTTGAATTTGGGAAATGACCCTTGGCTCTAGCGCAGAGATCCCACCTCACACTCGGAAGACCTTTGAGATCTCTTCTTGGAACCTTTGAGAAGACCTTTGAGGTCACATTCGACCCATCCAGCTAGTGAGAGCCTGAGTGAGGATATCCTCTCAGGGTTGGAACCTTCTCTCCACCGAGACACATTCGACTCATCTAGCTAGTTAGAGCCTGGGTGAAGAGATACTCACGGGGGGTCAATTCCTTCTCGCCATCAAGGCACATTCGACCCATCCAGCTAGTGAGAGCCTAGATGAGGACATCCTCTCGGGATGAGAATTTACTACCGATACACATTCGAATCATCCATCTAGTGAGAGCTTGGGTGAGGAGATCCTCTTTGGGTTGGAACCTTCTCTCCACCAAGGCACATTCGTCCCATCAACCTAGTGAAAACTTGGGTGAGGAGATCCTCTCGGTGGTCGGTTCCTTCTCGCCACCGAGGTACATTCGACTCATCCAGCTAGTGAGAGCCTGGATGAGGAGATCCTCTCGAGACGAGAACTTACTACTGAGGCACATTCGACCCATCCAACTAGTGGGAGCCTAGATGAGGAGATCCTCATGGGGTTGGAACCTTCTCTCCACCGAGGCACATTCGACTCATTCAGCTAGTGAGAGCCTGAGTGAGGAGATCCTCTCGGGGGTTGGTGTCTTCTCGCCAGCGAGGCACATTCGATCCATTCAGCTAGTGGGAGCCTGGATGAGGAGATTCTCTCGGGACGAGAACTTACTACTGAGGCACATTTGACCCATCCAGCTAGTGGTAGCCTGGATGAGGAGATCCTCTCGGGGTTGGAACCTTATCTCCACCGAGGCACATTCGACCCATCCAGCTAGTGAGAGCCTGGGCGAGGAGATCTTTTTGGGGGTTGGTTCCTTCTCACCACTGAGGAACATTCGACCCATCCAGCTAGTGGGAGCTTGGATGAGGAGATATTCTTGGGACAAGAACTTACTACCGAGGCACATTCGACTCTGTTACAGAGTAGAGACCGAGCGGTCTGGCAGTTTGACTATGGCAGGCTGCAGACCGGACGGTCTGGCGGGTTCTCTCCTGCGTCTTATTGTTGTTGGTGCTCTGACGGATTGTCATTCTGTACCCGGCGACTTGGAGACCGGGCGACCTGGCGGTCTAGTGTGGCGGCTTGGTATCTTTCTCTTATGATTGTCGGGCGGTTTGCCCTTTCACCAAACTGCGCGGCTTGGCGACCTGTTTTTATGTTAAACCGCTTGTATATGAGATTTTTTAGTCCCACATTGTTTATTTGTAATCTCTCTCATCTCCTCCATTCTATAAAAGGGAGGCTATACCATGTAATTGATATTTTTTTTGGAATACAAAAATTTTTGTTTGTCCATTTTCCGGACTTCCGTTTTCTGTTCGCGCGGCCTCTCTTCCTTGTCGCTGCCCTCTGTTCGCGCACTCTGCTATCCTCTCTTGTTCGCGCTGCCTTCTTCTTCTCAGCAGCCTGTTTTCCGCGGCTTCTCAATTTTCTGTCCGCGCGGCCTGCTCTCTTCCCGCGCGGCTTATTACTTTTCTCTATTGCGGGTTCTTCCTTTGTCTGATGCGGTCTTCTGTTTCCACCCGACCTCTTTCTTCCCACACGGCTTCTCTCTCCTCCCTCTACCCGCGCGGCTTCTCCCATGGCTCTTTCCAGCTCTTCTACCACCACCGCTACTCCAGTCATCACTCCACCTCCTCCTCCCGTTCCCTCTGGGAATCTTGGCACTGTATCCAAGCTGGTTGGTTCCAACTGCCCGGATTGGAGCGTCTCCTTCACCTTCCTCCTTCGCTCACAACGCAAACGCCACCACCTTACCGATGATCCTCCTGTCACCTCTTCTGCTGACTTTGATAACTGGGATGCTAGTGATGCGCTTGTCCGCTCTTGGCTCGCAAACAGTCTTTCCGATGAATGTCTTCCTGTTATCCGTCATGATGAGACAATCAAGAAAGCCTGGCTACATCTTGCTGCTCTGTACTCCAAAGAGGCTCAGACGTCTCGCATTTATACCTTATATGCGGACCACTTTGCCTGTCCGTCCATGTCTCTTGCTGCTGCTTATCAACAGGTTCAAGCTCTTGGGGCTGAGATCCTTCAACATCGCCCCTTCTCTGCGGATCTTGCCGAATAGCACAAGCACTTTCAAGAACTGCTTGTTGTTTGCTACCTCCTCCGGCTTCCTGATTCCTACGACATGATTCGCCAATAAATTTTGGGTGAAGCGGACTCTCCCAACTTGGATACAACGGCCGCTCGCATTGCTGCGGTTACATCTCTTCTCCAGCGTCCGCTTCTCTCTTCTCCTCCTCCAGAACAATATGCTCACCAAACTCAACGTAGCGGTTCTGGTGGTCGCAACCATCATTCTGGTGGTCGGAGTTCTTCCCGCTATCTCTGTTCTCACTGTGGCCGCACCGGGCATCTTGTGGATCGGTGCTGGATGAAGCATCCCCATCTTCGCCCTTCTGGTGATGCTTCCACCCTCTCTTCCAAGCCATCCGCTTCGGTGGTCACTTCATGCGTTTCAAGGAGAGAGAAGCAGTGCGAATTGCCCGTCATGTGGTTAGTTGCACCAGAGTCGATGAGTCATTTACCTTGAGTAACCACGTTGCCTCCGGTCCTTGTTGCGGATGGCTCTCCCTCCCCGATTCATGGAACGGGAGTGGATCATGTCACTTCATCTCTTCACTTGGCCGACACTCTCTATGTGCCCAAGTTTCCCTGCAATTTGTTGTCAGTTCAATCTTTATGCAAGCATCTTAGATGCTCCGTCACATTCACTCCCACTTCTTGCTCTTTTCAGGATCCGAGCTCCCAACGGACGATTGCTACTGGGACTGAGAGCGGCGGCCTCTACTTCCTCGACAACGTTTCTACTCACTCCGCCTTCTCCTCCTCTTCTACTGATCTCCTACAATGACATCTCCGCCTTGGGTATCCTCCCCCACGGCTTCTTCATCAGCTGCTACCTCACCTCCCTCCAGACGGTTCTCCTCTCAACTACGATGCATGTTAGCTTGACAAGCATCACCGTTCCTCCTTCCCGCCAAAGCAAGGTCGTGGTTCTACCCGACCATTTGATCTTGTTCACTCCGACATCTGAGGTACTGCTCCTACCCTCACCGTTGGTCGGGATAGCTCTTATTTTGTAACTTTTATTGATGATTTCTCTCGTTGTACCTGGGTGTATCTCTTACGAGAACGCTCTGAACTCTTTGATGTATGACAATCCTTTTATAATTTAATCAAAAATCAGTTTGTTGTTTCTATTAAAGTATTACGCTCTGATAATGTCAAAGAATACATCAGTCACGCCTTTTCCTCATTTTGTACGCAACATGGAATTCTTCACCAAACAAGTTGCGTTTACACCTCCCAACAAAATGAGGTGGCGGAACGCAAAAACCGTCACCTCCTTGATGTCGCTCGCACCATCCTTACGCAAGTGTATGTCCCCCGCTCCTATTGGGGCTATGCTGTTCTCATTTCTTGCTATCTCATCAATCGCATTCCCTCCACTGTTCTCCGCGGTAAAACACCCTTCTCCATTCTCTATCATGGAAAGGATCTCTTTCCTTTTCCTCTCCGTATCTTTGGCTGCACGGCATTTGTGCATGCTCCCTCCGCCACTCGCGACAAACTCTCCCCTTGCTCCACCAAATGTGTCTTTCTAGGCTACTCTACTACTCAGAAAGGCTACTGTTGTTTTGATCTCATCCTTCGCAAACAATTCGTCTCCGCAGACGTTGCCTTCTTCGAAAATGCTCCTTATTTCTCTACTGGCTCCTCTCCGCTTCCTGTCGACTCTAGCCTTCCTCCTCCTCTTCCTTCCACCCCATCCCACCCTACTGAGGTTTTTCCTCCTTCTACTCCTCTTACATCTCCCTCCTCTCCTCCTTCCCCTCCACCTCTGTCATCTCCCCCCTCTCCGCTGTCGTCGCTCTCTCCTCTTGGGCCAGCTCTCTCCGCCATGGATGCTCCGGATACTGAGGCGTCTGCTGACCTGGACCTCCCCATTGCCCTTCGCAAAGGGGTTCGGGCTTGTACCCAACATCCGCTTGCTGCAGTTGTTTCATATGATCGGCTGACGCCTGCTCGCAGGGACTTCGCCCTGGCTATCTCTTCCACTTCCACCCCCCCATTCCTATCAGGAGGCCCTTACCATTCCGCATTGGAAGTCTGCCATGGATGACGAGATCGCTACTCTCACTTAACGAGGTACTTGGACCCTGGTTCCTCCTCCTGTTGGCACCGATGTTGTTGGCTGTTGCTGGGTTTTTGTGGTGAAATTCCTCCCCGATGGCCGTGTGGACCGTTACAAGACACGACTTGTTGCCAAGGGCTTTACACAACCTTATGGCGTGGATTACTTTGACACCTTCTCTCCAGTTGCTCGTCTCAACACTATTCGGGTCTTTGTCTCTGTAGCTGTCAACAGAGATTGACTCATTTCACAACTAAATGTGAAGAATGCCTTTCTTTATGAGGATCTTCAAGAAAATGTCTATATGGAGCAACCTCCGGGGTATATTACTCCGGGGGAGACACAGGTTTGCCAGCTCAAGAAGACTATTTATGGCCTAAAACAAAGTCCTCGCGCTTGGTTTGGCAAATTCAGCGAGATTGTGGCGGCTGTTGGTTTTACGAGGAGTTCTGCTGATCACTCCCCATTTACTCGCAAAAATTCTCTGGGCCTAGTGGTGCTTGCAGTATATGTGGATGATATTCTTCTCACTAGAGATGATCAAGCCGGGATACTCTTGACCAAGAAACATCTTTGGCAACACCTGGTTACTAAGGATATGAGCTCTCCAAAATACTTTCTGGGGATAGAAATTTCTCGGAAGCCGACTTCTCTTGTCCTATCCCAACGAAAGTATGCTCTTGACCTGTTAAAAGAGGCAGGGTTGACAGGGGCTAAACCTGTCTGATGCCCAATGACGACTGAAGAAGATAAAATATGGACATATGACTCTCCTCTTCTTTCTGATGTTACGAGGTACAGACGTCTGGTTGATAAACTCATATATCTCACAGTAACCAGACCGGACATTGTCTATGCTGTTGGCAAGGTTAGCCAATTCATGCAAGCTCCTAGGGAGTGCCATTTACAGTCGGCCCTGAAGATTTTGGAGTATATTAAATCAGCTCCCGGGAAAGGGCTTCTCTTTTAGAAGAATAGTCATCTAAGGGTTGAGGCGTACTCTGATTCCAGCTATGCCGATGAAAAAGGAGATCGCAAGACTACTTCAGGCTTTTGCACCTTTGTGGGGGGGGGGGGGGACCTTGTGAGCTGGAAAAGCAAGAAACAGTCGGTTGTCTCCAGGTCTAGTGCAGAAGAAGAATAACGAAGTATGACATCGACCACGTGTGAGCTGAAGTGGTTACAGGCTCTTATGCTGGACTTAGGAGAGGTCTACGACCATCCTCTACCTATGTTTTGTGACAACAAAGCCTCCATATACATCTCTAAAAATCCGGTCTTCCATGAGAGAACCAAGCAAATAGAAGATGACTGCCATTTCATTCGAGAGGAAATTCTGAAGGAACAGATTTGTACTCCGTTTGTCACCTCCGATAAAGAGTTGGCTGATATTTTCACCAAGTCAGTATCCGCCTCTTTTCATCACATTTGCGACAAGCTGGGCATGATCGATATATATGCTCCAGCTTGAGGGGGAGTGTTACAGAGTAGAGACCGGGCAGTCTGTCGGTTTGACTATGGCGGGCTGCAGACCGGGCGGTCTGGCGGGTTCTCTCCTGCGTCTTGTTGTTGTTGGTGCTCTGGCGGATTGTCATTCTGTCCCTGGCGACTTGGACACCGCGCGACCTGGCGGTCTAGTGTGGCGACTTGGTATCTTTCTCTTATGGTTGTCGGGCGGTTTGCCCTTTCACCAAACCGCGCGGCTTGGCGACCTGTTTTTATGTTAAACCGCTTGTATATGAGATTTTTTAGTCTCACATTGTTTATTTGTAATCTCTCTCATCTCCTCCATTCTATAAAATGGAGGCTATACCATGTAATTGATACCTTTTTGGAATACAAAAATTTCTGTTTGTCCATTTTCCGGACTTCCGTTTTTTGTTCGCACAGACTCATCCAACTACTGAGAGCCTGAGTGAGGAGATACTCTCGGGGTTGGAACCTTCTCTCCACCGAGGCACATTCGACCCATCCAGCTAGTGAGAGCCTGAGTGAGGAGATCCTCTCGGGGGTCGGTTCCTTCTTGGTATAGTAAGTCATGTTAGGTTCTCTGAACCCCTCGGGAACTGGAGCTGAGACAATCAGCTAGTTGAAGAGTGGCTCCCTACTTGGTGGTCTCGTGTGCTCCACTCGCGCGACCTGCTCTCCTGAGAGGCTAGCACTTGCCGGGCTGGAGAATAACTCCCGACCGGTGAGGTCTTGCTCGACCCCCTCTTCATCCTTTCCTTCTCGGGCCGTCTGCCTGATGCACTTTCTTCTACCTCCATAGGGTCATCTCGCCTAGACCCCTGAGAGGTGTCTCTCTGAGACCCCTAGGGGCTGGTTCCTGGGGGGTGGGAGTTGAGTAGTCACCCCGAGGGGCAATACTTCGTAGCATCTCCATGATGCCTTGGAGGGATGTCATGAACTCTTCCCTCCCTACAAAGTGTACTAGGTTGGGGGGCTCGTTGAGGTCATCACCACCTCCACGATCTCCCATCATGGAACCTGCTTGAGAACTTCTGTATGAGCCGCAGTCCACGCTCACCGCACCAAAAATATTGAAACTGAGATTCAGTTCCACCTAGAGTTCGGACCTAGGGTGCCGCTCACACCTACTTCTCCTAAGCCGTCCCTTGGTGAGAGACTTGAATTTGGGAAATGACCCTTGGCTCTAGCGCAGAGGTCCCACCTCACACTCGGAAGACCTTTGAGATCTCTTCTTGGAACCTGTCCACATATTGGGCCAATGACTACTCCGCCCTCTGACTTATCAGGAAAATGGACTCCGGACTCTTCTTCCTCTTTTTTGAAGTGGAGAAGCAAAGCTGAAAACTCCGGCTCCAAGTCTCCGAAGCCGTAGATCGATCTCGCCGGGAGTTGATGGAACCAATCCCTTACCTTGTCTTTCAACGTGATCGTGAAGAGGCGACACTTGAATGCTTCCGTCATCGACCTGATAGAGACCGTATCTTCGAACCACTACAGGTGCTGGACGGGGTCATCCTTCCCGGTATAGTAAGTCATGTCAGGTTCTCTGAACCCCTCGAGAATGGGAGCTGAGACAATCAGCTCGCTGAAGGGTGACCCCCTACTTGGTGGTCTCGCATGCTCCACTCGCGCGACCTGCTCGCTTGGGAGGCTAGCACTCGTCGGGCTGGGGAATAACTCCCGACCGGTAAGGTCTCGCTCGACCCCCTCTCCCATCCTTTCCTTCCAGGGCCGTCTTCCTGGTGCACTTTATTCTGACCCTCGTGGGGTCACCTTGCCTAGACCCCTGGGAGCTGATCCTGGGGGTGGGAGTTGAGCAGTCACCCCCGAGGAGCAATACTTCGCAGCATCTCCATGATGCCTTGGATGGACGCCATGAACTCTTCCATTCCTACAAAGGGTGCTGGATTGGGGGGCTCGTTGGGGTCATCACCACCTCCACGATCTCCCTCCATGGAACCTTCTTGAGAACTTCTGTATGAGCCGCGGTCCACGCTCACCGCACCAAAAATATTGAAACCGAGATTCGGTTCCACCTAGAGTTCGGACCTAGGGTGCAACTCACACCTACTTCTCCCAAGCAGTCCATTGGTGAGAGACCTGAATTTGGAAAATGACCCTTGGCTCTAATGTGGAGGTCCAGCCTCACACCCGTAAGACATTTGAGATCTCCCCCTCCCTAGCCAATGCTGAGCTAGGTGTTGGAACCGAGATTCGGCTCCACCTAGAGTTTGGACCTAGGGTGCAGCTCACACCTACTTCTCCCAAGCCGTTTCTTGGTGAGAGACCTAAATTTGGGGAATGACCTTTGGCTAAACATTATGTAATACACACTCCCGACATGAACAAGTCCCTAACTCTCCTCCCGACATGAGTGATGTCAGCATTCACGGTTGACATTTTTCAGAGAAACTTCACTTCTATTGGGCTAAACATTATGTAATACCCAACATCCACCACATTAGTCACTGAGAAGAGTTTTTTTTCATTCCCGACATGTTATACACACTCCTTAAAGTGAGTGGACCCTTATCACTGCCTAAGGAGAGCGTACCTTCCTTCTCCACTGTATGCATAATATCAACAGTTGTAATAATAACATCATTACCTTTGTACGCTTGCAGAGAAAACAACTTTGACTCGTCCCCGGTGAGATGATGTCCACGCCCCTAGTCAACAATTTAGTCTTCCTAGCAGTTTATGGAGGTTAATGCATGAACACATGTGTCCGTCATGAAAGCATTCCCCTATCCACCTTCTTCAGCCTTGAATTCAACTTCTCATTTTCCTGCAGCGTGCCCCGGCTGAAGATTTACTTTGCAGTCCTTCATGATATGACCAAGTTTGTTATACTTGTAGTATTGTGGTCCTCCCTTCCTCCCTTCATCCTGCTTAAGAGGCTTGCTACTCTCCTGCTATGATGAAGTAGATGGACCATTACCAACACGTGACTTCTTTTTCCCGTCTCATCTCTTCTTCTTGCTAGAAAAAAACCTCGATATCTCCCCCTGAGATAGACACTCAAGCCATCTACCTCGCCAAACTCTCCTGCGAATCAAACATATTCTCCAACTCGAGCAATGATGACTGATTGACCCAGCATTGCATAGAAGTAACGATTACAACATATTCCTTCCGCAAGCCGTGGGTAATGTGTCTCTTCAGCTTTGCCTTCGAGATAGGCTCTTCCGGGTACAATGCTGATATTTCATCGTACAGGTTCTTCATCTTCATAAAAAAAGATACCATGGACAGATCTCCCTGAGTAAATTTCACCAACTCATTCTCCAAGAACTGTAGTTGAGCTACATTATTCTTATTGAACAGGCCATCTAAGGCCGTCCAGATCTTAGCAGCAGACCAACATCCAATGATGTGGTCAAAAAGCTCTAGTGAGATTGCCCGCTTCAAAGTGAACTCTAGCTTCGCTTTCGTTCTCCTCCAAGCCCTCACTACCTTAGCATTCACTCTGATAGCAACTACCTCATGCCTATCATCTCCACCGACGACCTCCCAAAGGTCCTCGCCTAGAAGATAGCTCTTCATGCACGACCTCCACTTTTTAAAGTTGGTCTGCGTCAGAAGCTCAATTCTCAGTCCTCTTGCATAACCAGCTTCTATTACTATTAACTCTGATTTACTTAAGCTTTCAAAGGATTAAAACTCCTTTGAGGTTGATCATTGCTAACACCTTTGTCCCTCTGATATCATGTAAAAATTTCTGGAAAGTTGATAAAAGTCGCAGGAACCCTCAACCACCCAAGCCAAGAAATCAGAAGCAACAGAAGAACAAGAGCTATAATAGAATCAACTACCTTTTTGATAACGCGAGACATACATTGCGAGATATGATTTTGCAATATACCCAATGAAAGTAAAAAAACAAGCAAGATTAAAACTGACAGATCGACACTAATAACAGCCCGAGCCACTAACCGCCAAAGCAGTTCGCCAAAACTGGCAAGTCGCCGCTGACAGCCCAGACTGCCGAAACTGCCGAAACTGCCAAACTGTCAGACCGCTTGTCAAGCCATGCAGACTGCCTGCTTATTGGATGCTGAAAAACAACTCTGTCTGCTTCTTCCTAGTTGCCTGACCGCGAGGTCGCTTGACCACTGAAGCTAACCGCGAACAGAAGATGCCGAACTGGAAAACAACATACCCGTTGATGAACCGGGCGAACTGCTTATTGAACAAACTGCAACCTCGAGGAAGAAGACAACTACCGCATTAACCGTGATCTGCTGTATACCACAAATTGCTATCCACAAACTATTTCACACTGAGCTTCCAAACTAGTTGTCTAGTCGCCCGATGCTAGCCACAACCTACACAACACAAATCAATCTTCTTTTAGTCGCATGGTTAAGAAAGTCTAACCACAAGTTCAAAATTCGAGCTGAGTTCTCACTGTTCCCGTTATGTATGATGAGTCGAGAACCCCTATTTATAGGCGATAAAGAGAGTGCGGTCACCACCCATAAGCGATAGGGTAATCGTCCGTCAACTGCAGCTAAAAACACCTATCCACACATATGCACGGATACCAGAACCAGACAGCGTAATCCATGCGGTCTCACGAACTAGGTAACAACATGAACTTGGCACATCACCGTGACCAAGTCCACAAAACCAGCGGGCTCTGGCTCCAGACCGAGTAAGGAGCCACCGCAAACTCTGCGTTAAACCACCGCTATCCGTGCCTACCGCAAGCTACCACGCGAACCAGAACCCTCCTCCTCAGCGAACCCTGCAGTATCACAATCCAGACCGCAAGTCGCGGTTAGCTTCCTCAAACCGCCTGGTTACAACTCAAGGTGCTTGCTGAGATAGACCGTAGGAAAAGAACACTATCCAAAATCAGGCTATCCGCCAACTCCTAACCACGCTAACGGGCAACGGTCTCTGCGGTCTGTGTGGTCTGCCCACCTCAGACCATCCACTTCCACTTCAACAAATTCAACATCAACATATCGTTATTATTATTATTAACAAGTCACTTAATTAGTCCTTTCACAGATCCGAGATATTAGACCGTCTTAGCTTGATAGTGAGTCAAGCGTGCAAGTAATCAAAATGATTAACATGCACCAACCGACAACAATACTTTTATGGGAAAAATTCAGAAAGGGAAACAACAAGGGGTCGGTCCCAGTTCTGATGTAATCCACTAGTATCAGTTGAGTTCAAGTATAAACTTTTCAGAGGGTGACAGACCATCTCTCGCTTACAAAATGTCGCCAAGTATTCAATCTTGGGGCGGAGCAGAGTGCGTTCTAGAGTGTGGCGCTCCTTCTAGCTAGAGGGGTCTTGAAAGTGGAGTGGACATGCGGGGAACATGTGTTGAGTGGGGGCGTGGAGACATGCACCAGAACGAACTTGTTTTCGGGGAGGGCACACGGGAAACACGTGTTGAGCGGTAGGATGAGTGCTAAGCAAGGCTTCGTTTCCGAATTGAACTTCTCTACAACTCTGTCGACAAACCTCAAAGTTCTCTTCTCTTGTTGTTTTTGTGTCCACTTCAAATGAATCTTTATGCCCCATTTATAGTTTTTTTAGAAGGACGCACAAGTAATTGTGTTCTCTTGGTTATTGAATAAGTGAATATGAACACGCGGCTAATGTCCCCTTGATCACCAAATTTCGGCATATTTCTCATCATGTCAACAAAAGCGAACCATACGCGACGACACAGCCGCCACCGCTGATGCCTCTCTCTTCACCGCCGCCAACGCCGTAGCCAACGCCTATCGCAAGCCATACACGTTGACACCTACCACACATCCCCACTTCTGACCACTGCGGGATCTCCAGATTTATTTTCGTCGGACATTCTCGCTCATCTTCAACTTTTTTAATCCAAAGCAAGTCGTGTATTAAATTTTTTCTTCATATTTCTCATTTTCATCATTTGTTTTCGTATTTTTCCAGCGAATAAAAAGAACACCGAAAAGTTGCACTCATCATTAAAAAAATATTTGTATGATGAATTTGTAACTTTTGTAATAAGTTAGATTTTATAATATTATTGCTAAACTATTTATTTATATTTTGTTAAAGAGTTTTTTTAAAAATTTATATTGATTTGCATGAAGCAATTTGGTTTGCACATATAAAATTTTGATTTGCCCATAAAATTGATTTGCATCTCTCCAAAATTGATTTACTCATAACAATTACCTTATTTATCTACAAAAAAGAAGAAGAGGGCCTGCGAATAGCGTCTCAGTCTAAAAATATTAAAACCAGCGTGGCTAAATTCAGCGGTTGCAAAGAAAGGAACGAGGAGCGAGTAATGTTCGACCATGAAGCCGATTCCACTTCTCACCCAGTTATTACTCCCCAATATCTAGGATGATTTTGACCACAACCTCACGTTCCCGGTTACTTATTATTATTATTATATTATTATTATTATTAATCTTATTTCAGGCTTTCAGCACGGAAAGTTTTAGAAAAGTAATAATAATTAGATTTAATTCAAGCCCTCGGAATCTATATAATCCATCTTCCTCCCTTTCCCTTTCAGAGAAGGCAAGTAAAAGCTTCATTTCTCCTCTCCCGTTCACATTCTATCTAGGGTCTTCTCCGACATGAGATTCGCGTTAGTTCTCCTCCTCCTCCTCGCCGCCGTCATTTTTACTTGCATCCCAGAGCCGGCGGCGGCGGATCGGAGTGAAGAGGAGATCCGACTACTCTACGAGGGATGGCTCCTCGAGCACAGGAGATCGGTCAACGCCTTGAGCGATAAGGAATCGCGCTTCCAAGTGTTTAGAGATAATCTCAAATACATCGACGACCACAACGCCGCCGCCGACGCCGGAGAGCACACCTTCCGTCTCGGCCTCAACCGTTTCGCCGATCTCACCAACGAGGAGTATCGCGCCAAGTTCCTCGGGTACCGATCCGCTGGCCGACGCCGACGCCTATCCGCCTCCGGAAGCGCCGGCGACACGGTCGGCTCCGGCAAATCGCTTCCGAGTTCGATAGACTGGAGGGAGAAAGGCGCCGTCGTCCCGGTGAAGGACCAGAGCAGCTGCGGTGAGTTCGATTTCTTCCGATGTTATTTCTGTCTTCTAGTGCTTTCCTCTTCTCCTTTTTTTGTACCTCCTCTCCACGGCCTTTCTTAGATCTGAAGCATTCGTACTCAAATCCCGGTCTTCTGGCCTGTTTATAAGAACGTTTCATGCTAAAAAAATCGTTCGATTCGTTTCTATTAATCGGTGTAACGAAAATTCAGGGAGCTGCTGGGCTTTCTCAACCGTCGCCGCGGTGGAGGGTATCAACCAGATCGTTACCGGAAACCTAACCTCACTGTCAGAGCAAGAGCTGATTGACTGCGACACTGCGGTCAACGAAGGATGCAACGGTGGGCTGATGGACTATGCCTTCGAGTTCATCATCAACAATGGTGGAATTGACACGGAAGAAGATTATCCCTATCAGGTCAGGGATGGCAGATGCGATATTTACAGGGTAAGAAAAATTATTATTATTATTATTTCTTCTTTGGGAATCTTTTTGATGAAGTGGCCTTATTAAAACATACCTTACTTGCAGAGAAATGCTCATGTTGTCACCATAGATGGCTATGAAGATGTGCCGGAGAACGACGAGAAGTCTCTGCAGGAAGCAGTTGCCAGCCAGCCGGTCAGCGTGGCCATTGAAGGCAGTGGCAGGGCATTCCAGCTCTATTCATCGGTGAGACCCAATTCAGATCTGAATTAGATTGACTTAATAGTGGGGTTTGTTAATCTATTAAATGTAGATGCCTTGTTCTTCTTTTCATTCTTTTGGTTGTTATGTTAGTAATTTATCAAGTATTGAGACTATTTCCTCTAAAACAAAATATTGTAGACTTATTTCCAACCAGCACTAAAAACTATAATGACTGATTTCAACAATTTGCTAATTTTTCCAAAAAAAGGTCTTTATTGATTGTTAGATTATCTAACTAATGTTATAGAAAATTCACCAATATTATGGTTAGCTTCTGAGTTCTGCCTTCTTTATGATGGCAGAGAATATGTTTTCAGGCTGTTTTTCTTGGCTGCTGTCATCTTCCAAGCATTTTTTTCCTTCAGTAGTAACTGCTCCACTCTTGGTCTTTGTAGGATCTTTTTTTTTTGGTTAAGTTATGTTTGAATTAGTACTTGTTTTGTTTGATCCAAATTTTATTTGAGAAAGGGATGCTATTAATTGGTAAAGAAGTAATGATTGCCATGTTTGGTGTGTTGCAAATTAAAACTTCACGATCAATACTGAACAGCCCGGTGAACAGAGCATCCCAACACAGTGAGGGTCTGGGGAAGGGTCCCTCCACAAGGGTGAAGTTTTGACAAACCTTACCCTATATTTTTGCAAGAGTCTGCATCCATGTGTGAAAAAGTAATAAGAACAAATTGAGGGGATTATATTAGACGGACTTTGGTAATAATGTATAGTCTGAAAATGTACGATCGGATATCGACTGCATCGACTGCATGGTTTGTTGACTGCATCGACCACACCGACTGCATACTATCTCGATTGCATCGACTACATCAGCTGAACCATTCAACCGACAAACTGTCAAACAGCCTTTCTGAATGTATTGATTATATTGACTGCATCGGCTTGACCATCCAGTCGACAAGTCTGTCAAATTGTTTCTAATCAACTAAGACATCCAGCCGATAAATTTTGCCTCCACACTCATTTCTTATATGAGTCTAGCCACATCGATCAATTATCCAATTTCTCGTACGTTATTATGTGCGACCCCCATAAACTCATATTACGTTTGCAGGGAGACTAACTCGTTGACTACTTTTAGATAACAACTACACAAACAGTCTACCACTTGAGGTAGAAAGTATCAACTATAATCTCACAATTAATGAGCGACATCTAACAATGCATCATTGCTACCCGAGTAATATAAGAGTTCGTAACTCAATGAACTTAATATGATCAATGTTTCATTGTCGTCATGTCCATTTGTCTCTTACATTTAGATTGAACTCGAGGCATATACGTATCACCTTCTTAATAATTCAATATTAGTTTTTTGATCTAAAATGGACTTCCAAAAATTGGTGAGTCTAATATCATATATTGAATCAACTAAGCATGATCATGCATTTCTTAGTCTCATTTTATTAAAAGACCTATAGATGTAACTCCTGTTATATATGTGGACAAATCTCATTTCTGTCCACATACAAACACCCAAATGATTCGCAACGTACCCAATAACTGTAGAAGGCGCTCGAAACATCCGGAGGAAAGTCAAAGTGGAACTTACTCTCCGTTGCCCCCAGCTAGGTATATATATGGTTAAACCTAGGGTTTAAACGCGCAAAGCCCCCGAGCCCGTTATTCGTCCGAATATACACTTACAATAACCACTCTTATCATTAACATTTCTCAAGTAAGACTTTAAATGTCATCAAAACACGTTCTTCCTCACTTGATAAATGTTGTGACTTCAGGTCAAAGAACCACAAACATCATTGTCATTTGAGACCTACTTGTGACACGTTCATATAACAATCCACAAAGTAGTCTTAGGGTGGGTCTGTCCAATACAACTTGTTCACTAATAAGTACTCATATGATGACTTGATATCACAATATCATGACCTTTGAGAACCGTCTATCAGTAAACACACATATTAGTCTTAATGTATCATCATCGCCCTGATTTTTAAGATGATACGACGACTAGAGATCATTTAATAATGATGCTTCTTATAAATATAAGTCCTCACATTCAAGTCACACGCTTGAATTCTTATGGAAAAAAATATTTTAAGGGCATTTATTACGTTAATTAATCTATCACATAGAAATGAATTGATATAATAAAAGAACTTGTCATAAACATAATACACAGTACTCTATTCATCATATGAATTACAACCGACGAATATATAATCCAGAAGACTCACACTAAAGCTCATCATTTAGGCATCTAATATTCATTCATCTAATATGACAATCATGCTTTCTCTGTGTAAGAGCTTTCATCAGTGCATCCGTAATATTTTCCTCAATCGGTACGCTGCATATGCTCACATCTCCTCGATTGACAATCTCTCGAATAAGATGCAACCGTCGAAGTATGTCCTTGGAGCGATGATGAGATCTAGGTTCCTTAGCTTATGCAATAACACCGTTGTTGTCACAGTAAAGAATTACTGGATCTACAATGTTAGGAACTATATCAATCTCACTAATGAATTTCCTAATGCTCACAACCTCCTTCGCCGTACTTGTTGCGACGATATACTCTGCCTCAATTGTAGAATCAACAACTATCTCATGTTTGGAACTCTTCCAGCTCCTCCATTTAGGCAAAACACAAAACCTGATTGACACTTTGAGTCGTCTCTATCAGTTTGGAAACTAGCATCCGTGTAACTCTTTACAACGAGTTATTCCTCTCCACCAAATACCAAGAATACATTATTAATCCTTCTCAAGTATTTTAGGATATTGTTGACTGCTGTCCAGTAACTATCACTAGAATCAGACTGATATCTGCTGTCATGCTCAAAACATATGAGACATCAGGTCGAGTACACGACATCACATACATGATTGATCCAATTGGTGTAGCATATGAAATCAACTTCATGTGATCCTTATCTTCCGACGTATGATTGGATATCATTTGTTCAAAACTGGACAATGGCATGCATGTTCTTTTGATCATTTCGTTCAGTTGCACTGCACCCCTTCAATTATTATTGTTTTAAACAATTCAGGTTTTTAGCTCACTTTCTCACTAAAACATTGAATCTACTTCATATTGATGAATCAAATTTTTTTAATTCATTTAACATCTATATAAAATAAAAAAAACATTGAATCTACTTCACATTGATGAATCAATTTTTTTTTAATTCATTTAACATCTATATAAAATCAAGATGACGAATATCATTAAAGAAATATAAGATTCATTACTTTGTTAAATGATACTTCCTTGCCTGACATAAATGTATAAGGATTCAATTTTCTTTTTACCTCCATTATCTGTTTAGTTGATATTTTCAGAAGAGTCAGGATTGTCTTCATTGGCTTATTCCAGGACCTGTAGATATTTGGAAGATTGAAAATTGAGAATCCTTTTGACAGTAGAATGATAAAAATTTGAATATTAAACTGATTCCTGAAAGGATAAAGAGGACAGGGTGTTAATGGTAATTCAAAAATGAAGAAGAAAACAGGATAGGGTGCCATGAATTGTGTTGTCCTAATGATCTTCTCTATCCTCCCCCCCCCCCTCTCTTACCAGGTTCCTCCAAGTGTTGTTTATGCGTGTGTGTGTGTGTGTGTGTGTGTGTGTATCTATATCTATACACACTAGCATCTTCGAACGCCCGTTCTCAATGCGTCGCTGCGGGCTTCGCCCGCTTGACAACGACATTGGTCGTGGGCGGCAACATGTGTCGTGGGCGGCGACATGTGTCTTGGGCAGCCTTCAGCCGCATCCAGGCGGGCTTTGCCCCCCAACAGTTATTTAAAATTTTAAAATATAAAAGTATTCTAAATTTTATTTATTAGAATTTTTAATAATTTTATTAATTATTAGAACAAATATAATTAATTTTATTAATTATTAAATTAAAAAAAAAAGAAAAAAGAAAATAAACCCGCATAGGGGTGGTGCGGGTTCCCTCTGCCGCCGCCGGCGGCCTTCCCGTCGCCTACCGGGAGGTTCTCCGGCCTCCGACAAACCCGTCAGGGGGCGCCGTGCAGGCCGGCGGCGGCAGAGGGAAGCCGTGAGTGGCTATTTTTGGCGGAACATGGTGTCGGGGTTTTCAGGAGTTGCAGGGAAGCGTTTTTTGGAGGATATTATATTGGCAATCCGCATCAAAAGAATCTGACGACCATTTTTTGAAAAACCTCATCCAATTGTCCAGATCTGTTGTTTGGTGATCCTCCAAATATCACTATTGTTTTATATAATAAAAATATACACACACAAACACACATGAGCATCTTCGCACATGCTACGTCCGTGCTCGATGCTCTCGGGCGGTCTTTGGCCGTATCCAGGCGGGCTTCGCTCTTTCCCCCGTGCTTAATGCTCTGGGCGGCCTTCGGCCGCTTCGCTTCTATGCAATCCACCAGCTTAACGTCACACCCGCCACTCGCGACCCCCCGAAGCACGTATGCAAAATCAAACAACAACCATAGTGCTCCTGGGGGCGCCAGTGGCGAGTGCGACGCCGAGTTTGGGGCCCCTGCTGTGTAGCCTCTATTTCTGGCTTTCACTGGTTCGTTTCCTTTATCTATTGTTTCTCTCGTTGTACGTGGGTCTACTTGATAAAACATAAAAATGAGGTTTTTTCATTATTTTAACGATTTCATAAAATGGTGGCTACTCAGTTTAATGATACTATCAAAGTTTTGCGGAGTGATAATGGTAGAGAGTATGTCGACTCTTCCTTTGAGCGTTATTTTAGTGATCATGACATTATCCATCAAACATCTTGTGTCTTTACCCCGGCTCAAAATGGGGTTGTCGAGCACAAGAATCAACATCTTTTGGAGGTCGCTCTTGTCACCTCCTGAAGATGCACCTCTCTTAAGTTTTTTTGGGGTATTGCGGTTCTCACTTCGGCATACCTCATTAATCGGTTTCCAACTCGTGTTCTTGACCACAAATCACCTCTCCAAATCCTTTTTGTCTCTCCATCCACTCTTCCACCTCGGATCTTTGGATGTGTGTGTTTTGTCCATGTCTATCCCACTTCCAAACTTGATCATCGTGCCTTAAAGTGTATCTTTATTTGGTATTCTCCAACACAGAAAGGATACACATGCTTCCATCCAGCTTTCAAAAAGATCTTCGTTACTATGGACGTCACCTTTAGGGAGTTCAAGGCCTACTACCAGTCCTCTCTATAGGGGGAGTCCTCACTTCAGGGGGAGTTTCATCCAATGGAAGTGAGTTCTTTTCCTCTTCCTATTCCTCCTACCGTGATTATTCCCACTTCTACCTCTCCTTCAGTGATCCATGTTGTGCCTACTCCTCCTGTGACAGCTCCTCCTTTATAGGTGTATACTCGACGGAAAAGGTGTTCAGATACATCAGCATCTCTTAGGTTTCCTGCGCCAACATCGAATCCTTCTTTGGGCTCTCAAGGTATCTCTATCCAACATTTGATGTCCCACTTTGTGTCCTACAACTCATTATCTCCTTCACATATGCTCTTTGTTGCCTCTCTCTCCTCTATTTCTATCCTGTCAAGTTGATAGGATGTTATTGCTCACCCAAAGTGGCAGGATGCTATGCGTGAGGAGATGTTGGCCCTGGAAAAGAATTGCACTTTGGATTTGGTTCATTTGCCACCTGGCAAGACTGTGGTTGGATGCAAATGAGTGTTCTCCGTTAAGCAGAACTTTGAAGGTGTTGTTGAGCGGTATAAGGATCGATTGGTGGCTAGGGGCACCAAACCATGAGGATTGACTACCAAGAAACCTTTGCTCTTGTGACGAAGATAAATTCTATAAGAGTTTTGCTCTCGTGTGCTGCCTGCAAAGGATAGTCGCTAACTCAATTGGATGTGAAAAATGCGTTTCTTCACTGGGACATGAAAGAAGTCTACATGTCGTTACCGCCTGTTCTTTCCCTAGCAGGATCCGGGGGAAAGGTATATAGGCTGAAGAAAGCCTTATATGGCCTAAAACAATCCCCTTGAGTCTGGTTTGGGAGATTTCATAGAGCTATGGTCGTATTTGGATACTCCCAAAGCAATCCTGATCGCACCTTATTTGTAAGACGCAAGCATGTGAGGCTCACAGTCCTTATTGTTTATGTGGATGATATTATTATCACGGGTGATGATACTGAAGAAATCCATCTCTGAAACAATGATTGACAAAGGAATTTAAAGTAAAAGACCTAGGAAATCTCAGGTACTTCCTTGGGATTGAGGTCGCTCGATCGAAGCATGGTATATTCATATCCCAGAAGAAGTATATTCTTGACTTGCTTCAGTCGTGTGGGTTGAGCGGATGCAGACCTGCTGACACCCCAATTGAAGTCAACCACAGATTGGGTAGAGATGATGGAGAAGCGGCTACTGATGTTGCTGGATTTCAAAAATTGTCCGGTCCACTTTTGGTTATTGCTCGTTTGTTGGTGGTAATTTGGTAACGTGGAGAAGTAAAAAAAATGTGGTTGTCGGGTCAAGTGCAGAGGCAGAATTTAGAGCCGAGGTTCATGGGATTTGCGAAGGACTGTGAATTAAATCCTTGTTGGATGATCTTGGCATGGTGAATAAAGACCCCATAAGACTCTACTGTGATAGCAAAACCGCCATTAGCATAGCTCACAACTCAGTCCAACATGACCGCACAAAGCATGTTAGAGGTTGATCGTCACTTCATCAAAGAAAATATAGAAAGAGGTGTTGTGAGCACACCATTTGTTCCTTCAGATCAGCAGCTTGCGGATGACCTCACCAAGGTTTTAAGTCAGACTGCGTTCAAAAAAATTATGTGCAAGTTGAGCATGCAAAATATCACACGTCCAACTTGAGGGAGACTGTTAGATTTATCTTTTCTTTTTCATGTTTTTACCTTTATTGTATTTCACTCATATATAGGATGAGAACCTCTCTTTATTGGTGAGTGTATCATTTCTTTCTCTCGATCAACATATACATATCATTTTATTATTCCAATTTCAATTTTTGTGATAGAATTTCTTTTTGCAACCGAATTTTAAAAATATCAATTACAAGTATGCATACTGAATTCCATTGTTTAACTGAACACTAGAATTGAAATTTAGACTAATTCCAATTTCAAGTGATCTGAATTCATGTCAGCAATTTCAATTCCTTCCAACCAAACAGTCCTCTTCAAATAATTGCACCGATCAAAACAATTTCCTGTCATTTATTTAGGTTATTAATTCCTAAGAAAGCCATGCTAAATATTTGTTGGTTTAGAAGGGAAGGTACCTCTCCAAATAAGCATTATAAGTTGCATATAGTTTACATTCTATCGTTGAACATTGCAATGTAGATAGCTCTGAGTAATAACTGCACTAAACAAAACCACATCTAAAGTATAATAATTATTATAATACTTTCTTTTTGAGGGTTTGAGACAAATGAGACAGGGTATGCTGAATATCAACTATCTGTGAAGAATTGTCAGTATAGAACTTTTATTTTCTGAATTGGCATGCTTTATTAGATATTTAGATATCAATGCTTTGTAGTCTTCTTAATAACTCCTGAATGTTTACACTTGTTTTGTATTTCTAATCTAACCATGATTTTATTTAGGGGATTTTCTCTGGAAAATGTGGCGTCGATCTTGATCATGGTGTCACAGCAGTAGGCTATGGAGCCGAGAATGGCAAGGAGTACTGGATTGTGAAGAACTCTTGGGGCACTGATTGGGGAGAGGATGGATACATCAGGCTAGCTCGCAATATTGGATTGTCTTCCGGCAAGTGTGGTATCGCAATGCAAGCATCCTATCCCATCAAGAGCAACCCGAACCCGCCCAATCCCGGACTGTCTCCTCCATCCCCGGTGAGGCCTCCGTCGATCTGCGACAATTACTACTCGTGCCCGGAGAGCACCACCTGCTGCTGCGTCTACGAGTACAACGGCTTTTGCTTTTCCTGGGGTTGCTGTCCGCTCGAGGGCGCCACCTGCTGCGACGATCACTACAGCTGCTGTCCGCATGACTACCCCATCTGCAACATCGAGGCTGGTACCTGCCTCATGGTAAGGATTCTGTCTCTTCTGTCGTCAATAGTTTGTGGTTTTCTAAAAATGCTATAAATTGTTTTGGGAATTAGAAGATTGGAGAATGTCTTATGAGTAGACATTTTCACCAGGAAGAGTAAGATATTTGAGAGGATTAGGTCAGCAGAAATCAGGATGTAAAGATTTTCATTATGTCTCATTTGATCGCATGGAGTTAGGAAAACCCAAGCAAATGAATATCAAATTTAATTTCTTATAGAGTAAAATGCATTCAACACTCCTGAATTTTTCAATAAAGAGATATAAAACTTTAGTTTAAAAAAACATTTGAAATCTTTACATTCTTAGATGGAAGTCAAATAGAACAATTTTTTTTAAAAAAATCAGAATAAAAGATCAGTAAAATAACAATTTAATATGAAAACAAAAGAACCCAAGGTTTCCCAATGATGAGATGGTTCCACTGGCATCGAGCTGTTCACACCAGCATTTGGCGAATCTTTCTTGTAACGGCGCTTGTTGTTTTGTAGGGTAAGAACAATCCGCTGGGAGTGAAGGCGCTGGCGCGCACTCCCGCAAAGCCTCATTGGGCGTTTGCTGATGCTGATGGCGCGCACAGCAGCGCATGAGAACCAGAGGTCGACGACAATGTAGGAGTAGAAGGTGAGTGATGGTCTTTCTTGTGAACATGGCCAAGTCCGCTCCTCACCAGTATGCTTTACTTTTGCTTGAACAAAAAACTCTATTTTGTGTCCTTGTTAATTAAATTGTATTGCGCCTGAAAACTCGGAGTTCCAGTATGTAAATAGCTCCAACAAGTTTCAGCATATCATTATATCCAGTATGGTCAGTTAAACTCCCAGGTCTCTCTTTGTATTATTATTGTCCACTGCTATGAAATTGATTGCTGCTCTCTCTCTCTTTTTTACTTCAAAATTGCTTGATGTTTAATGTGTTGATGGGTGTTCTAAGTCTTACACTAGTTGATGGTTTGATAATGATAAGGGATATTGACTGTCACTCCAGCCAGCCAAATGATATATATATATATATATATATATATAGGGGTGCTGGAGGTACGCGCAAGAGTCTCAAACTTGGAATTATCAACAATTTATTTACATGATGAGGTATACATTGCGAGATATGATTCACAATGTACCCGATGGAAACCAAAAATACAAGCAAGAGAAACCGCGCGGTCTGCAAACTATAATCGCATAAACCGCACAAGCCGCTGACCGCAAGCCCTGCTCGCCGAAACCGCCAAGTCGCCAACTGCAACCAAACCACACATACTGCCTTTATTGAACGCTGATGAACTGAACAGAACCCGTTGATAGACCGGGCGAACTGCTCAAACTAATCACAACTCCGAGGAAGTGACTTCAAGCCGCTAAGACTGCGACTTGTTGTATACCACTGACTGTAACCGCAAACCATTCCACACTGAGCCTTCCGACAAGTTGCATAGTCGTCCAATGCTAGCCGCACAGCCTGCACAGACAAGTCAACTTCACTTAGTCGCATCGGTTAGAAAACCGTAATCGCAAGATCAAAACGCGAGCTGAGATCTCACTGTTCTTGTTATTTATGACGAGCTGATGACTCTTATTTATAAGCGACAAGAGAAGTGCGGTCACCGCCCATAGCGATAGGATAACCGCCCATCAACCCGCAGTTAGCACTACCTGTCCGCACAAGTGCGGATACCAGCGTCAGTCCGCCAGAGATAACCATCTAACCGCATATGCGGCTAGAACCATCAACCCGCATAGAAGAGCAAACACTTCCCTCGGTCCGCGTGGACTTGAGAAGATCAATCACGCGTCCTGAGCCAAGCCCTCTCCCATGACGATCTGCCAGACTCCGACACCAGACCACGAAGTTTAGCGATCTCCACTCCAGACCGCTCATCACAGCAGCCCGCGGCTAGACAACCAACTATACTTGTCACAACACCGTGACCAAGTCAACAACCCAACGAACTCTGGCATTAACCCACCCGAGAAGGCTCTAGCGAACTGTGTGGTTAGCCTCCGCAAATCGCGCTAACCGCTTGCCTCCTTGCGAGCTAGAGAACCTACCAGCTTTAAGCGGACTGTGCGGTCTCACAGTCCAAACCGCAACGGCCGCGGTTAGACAAAGCTATCTGCCTGATTACCTCCCTGGGTACTTACTGAACCAGACCGCAAAAGAGAAGAATAGTCAGCCAAAAACTGGCTATCCGCCAACAGCTAGCCGCCAGACCGACGACAATCTCTGCGGTCTGCCCAATCAGACTGCCGACTCCACTTCACTTCTACTTCAACAATTTCAACACTCCCCCTTGAAGTGTGAAGTGAAAACCAGCCCTAGCAAACTCCGTAACCGAGTAAACGGTCCCTTCGACAACAACTTCGTGAAGATATCCGCGATGTTGTCCTGACTCTGCACATACTCAACCATCAAAGACCCCTCCAACACTTTCTCCCGAACGAAGTGATGATCGATCTCGATGTGCTTGGTCTGCGCGTGATAAACTGGATTATTGACCAGTTTGAGAGCACTCTCGTTGTCATCACGCAGCAGATTAGGACCCCGCACCTCCTTATGGATGCCCTCCACTAATTTCCTGAGCCAGATGGCTTCCTGAGCTGTCAAGGCTGAAGCCTTGTACTCTGCTTCCGTAGTGGAGACAAACACTGAATCCTGTTTCTTGCTACACCACGAGATAGTTGTCGTGCCGCACATGAAAACATATCCCGGCGCTGACTTCAGGTCATCAGAATCTCCTCCATAATCAACATCTGTGTAACCATGCAACTTGAAACCCGTGTCCCTCTTGTAAAAGGGGCTCATGCCCGAGATGGACTTCACGTACTTCAGAATGTTCTTAACCGCCACTAGATGAGGCTTCCACGGCTCCGTCATATATCAACTTGGCCCACAACATAGAAAATATCTGTCCTTGTAATCGTCAGATATATGAGACTCTCCATGAGAGCCCGGAACACCAAGGGATCTGAAAGAACCCTTCCCTCATCATGCCAAAACTTTAGACCAACCAACAGGGGAGTAGGGCTGTTCTTCCCTTCCCGCATGCCGAATCGCTTAACGATTCTCTCCGCGTAACCCTTCTAGGAAACAAGCACGTCGTTAGTCACAACCATAACACATGCAGCAACAAGAGTCTTCTTGATAACATCAATCTTCTTTACAAAGCGAGACATACATGTCGAGACATGATTCGTCAAAACCACCACAGGGAAAGCAGAGACAAATACAAATACAAGACAAGTCAAGCCGCGCGAACTGAACACGTAGCCGCCGGATCTACTGCTTAACTAAGGAGTCTGCACAGTCCGCCAGGTCTCCAGACCGCAAACCAAGCCGTGCGGACTGCCCCTTATTCCAATGCTAAGCTCTAGCCGCCGATCTGCAAGCTGCCTGACCGCGAGGTCACCTAGCCGCCAGATTGCACAAGCTGCCGATGCCAAACTGAACAGTCCGTCTGAGACAGACGACTTATTGAACCCGAAAACAAGTTGCCAAAGAGAAGACCGCCTGGTCGCAGTCCGCGACCTGCTGTTTACTGTCTGTTGCTTAACCGCAGAGTACGCACTGTCCCTGACCACAATCAAAGCCAAGTCCTGGCTTTCCAGCGCTATCCGCACAACATGCACAGCACAAACCGGTTAGCTCCATCAACCCGCGCGGATACTAAAATCCAGTTCGCAGCAACTGTTGGCGGGCTCACTTACTGTTCATTCGCTCTCATAATTCCTGATGTGACATGAGTCCTATTTATAGGCACGATGAGGAGTGTGGTCACCGCCCTAGCCGATAGGATCACGCCTCATCCCGCAGCAAGAACGAGTGTATCCGCAAGCCGCGGATACACTCCCAGTCCGCCGCGACCTCTGCAAATAGCCAGACCGCCTAAGCTTTACCAAGGCCGGACAATGACCCAGTCCGCCTTGTCGCCAAAAGGCCAACCAGAACAGACTGCAACCTGCAGTCTCTGCAACAACACCTTATCCGTTTAACCGCGGACACCGCTCCAGTCCGCATAAACTACAGACTCAGCTGCAGTCCGCATATCCTGAGTCCACAGCCACCCCAACAAGGCAACCGCCAGACTCAGCGGACACAGCTCCAGCCCGCACGCCTTGCGGATGCAACTCCAGTCCGTATTCCCCAAGCTCGCAACCAAGGCACACCGCACTGCTGTCGAGCTTGGCGGACTGAGAAACAGTCCGCGCTTACCTGCGCGATCTCCCCGGACTGAGCCAAACCTGGACTTGGTTCTGAACCACCCAAGTCCACTTCACCAGTCACAAGGGCCAGTCCGCACTTACTAGCGGACACTGGATCCAGTCCGCCTGCCCCGACGAACTCCATCAACTGTCTGCACTGACTGGCGACCTCCACGAATTCCACTAGCCGCTCCTCCAGAGCTAGACCAAAGCTTCTGCCAAGCCGATCTGCCGAGCTCCAGACCAGTCCACTCCTTACCGGACTCCGCAGATAGAGTCGTTATCCGCCCGGTTACCTTCTAGGATCCAACTGCCTGCTGAGCATAAGCCGACGTGGCAAACCGCCGCTTCTGTTCGCTTACTCCGCGCGAACAATCCGCCTAGGCCGCCAAATAACAAGCTCTCTTCAACAGCTCTGCCGACTTGGCTATCCGCCAATCCTGTCCGCGTAGTCCGCGCGGATAGGTCCCCCAAGTCCAATCACCCACTTTCACTTCACAATTTTCAACACTCCCCCTTGAAGTGAGAAGTGGTGAACAACCCCAGCAGCTGCCGTAACCTTGCACCTGGTCCCTCCGATAGCGCCTTCGAGGAGATGTCCAAGACATAGTCCCCGCCCTTCATATCCTGGACCATGAGGGAGCCCTCCAGCATCTCCCAAAATGAGACATGCTTCCCTCTGCCTTCTTCTTCAGCTTTGACCTCCACTCGTGTGTCACAAGAGTATCACCAACAACCTTGGGTACAAGGGCCCAAGTCTCGTCACCTCTAAGAGTAGTTACATCCTCAGCCTTGGCGTCATCCACCTCCTTGACTCCAGTGATGTCATCACAGCTAGAAGGTACTCGCTCGACCTGAGGGCTTGCAAGGAAACATGAGACCAAGCTCACAGTGTTCCCTTCGCTATATCGAGCTGGTGGGTTACTGATCCTCTGCGACCTCCGAAGAGCCTGATCATGACTAGCCACCTCCGCTGCTCCTCCTGAACCAGCTCCGTTCCCGAGCAATCTCGGAACAATGCTCCCCTTGCTTCCTGAACAAGAAGCCACCGCACTGGAACCAGGAGCACCTGGAGCAACGCTCCCCCTGCTACCTGAACCAGAGACCTCCGCTCTCGAACAAGAACTGTCTGGAACATCGCTCCCCCTGCTTCTCGAACCAGAAGCCTCCGTCTTTGATCCAGAAGCACCTGGAGGATCGCTCCCCCTGCTTCCTGAACCTGACGCCTCTGCTCCGGAGCTAGAACAACCTGAAGCTCCTGGTGACACATGCAGCTCCATCTGACCCTTAGCAGCAGCCTCCTTCAGCCCACCATCTGACCTGCTTTCCTCCATCTCCACACAAGAGCTACCCCAATACAACGTCAGCTCATCGAAGACAACGTCTCTTGACACGATGAACCTCTTCGTCGCAGGATCCATACACATTCATCTCCTCTTCTGCTCATCATACCCAACAAAGACTAGCTTCGTCTTGAGAGCATCCGAAGCGTGTACATAGCAGGTAGAACCAAACACCCGAACGTGCTTCACACTAGGCTTCACCCCGAACATTAGCTCATATGGAGTCTTCACATTGATCGGACTAAGAGACATCCGATTGATGACATGTGCCGCATAGGCCATCCCTTCCGCCCAAAAAGCCTTAAGAATGCCTTTGCACTGAAGCCAACACTTGCAGGTCTCCGTCAACAGACGGATCGTCCGATCTGCAACACCACCTTGCTGTGAAGTATGTCCACGAGAAAGATCCCTTCGGATCCCATGCTTCCTACAAAAGTTCGAGAACTCGGTTGAGCCGAACTCACCATCGATGCTTGTCCTCAACTTCTTTATCTGCAGGCCAAGCTGACCCTCCACAAGCTTCTTGAACTCCACAAACAAGTGGAACATGTTCGACTTCTCCTTCATGAAATATACCCAAGTATACCTCGAATAGTCATCAATCAATATCAACATGTACCTGCTACCTCCAAGACTGGTGGTGACGGTCGGCCCCACCAGATCACAGCGGACAACCTCCAATGGTGTTTTGCATCTGGACCGCGCCTTATCAATCGTAAAGCAATAAGCTTCACCGTGCTGACATCCCGCGCAAGCTTGACCATTGCCATAGGATGACCATCTAGGCAAGCCTCTTACGAGTATTCTTACCGCCATTGCTTTCAGCTTGTCCATCCCCACATGCCCCAGTCTTTCATGCCAGATAGCTGCACTATCACTGACCTTCATCCGATCAGCACCAGAACTTGTTGATAACCCAACCAAGTTCTTCTCCTTACTCCCAGCAAGAGCAACGCTCACCGAGTGCAAGACAACCTTACACTCCTTTCTGAGATGACCATGCTGCTTGCATCTATACCATCTTGGTCCTTCCTTTCTCTTCCCATCACGCCTAGGAGGACCACTTCTCTCTTGCTGATATGAAGTAGAAGGACCATCCTCAACAACAACCTTCACCTCCTTGTTGAACAACCCATCAAGGGAAGTCCAAACCTCCGCAGCTGACCGACATCCACTGATGTGGTCCAAGAGCTCTGATGAGATCACCTGCTTGAGAATAGACTCCGCTCTCGCATTTGTCTCCTTCCAAGCTCTCATCGCTTCAGCATTGCCCGCAGTAATCGCTTGTCTTTCTGCTCCGTACACCACCTCCCAAAGGTACTCGCCAAGAAGAAAGCTCTCCATACAAGACTTCCACCTCTCAAGGTTAGTCTCTGTAAGGAGTTCAATTCCAAGACCACTTGCATATCCCACAATCATGGTTCTAACACTGGTTCCCTCTTCACAAGAGCATCAACCACTTCAGTTGATCACTGCTTATCCACTCCAACCTCCACCCTTTGATATCATGTTGAGTTTTTCGGATCTTGGAATGAGCAGGGGTTATCTCAACTAAAGTTAGTCACAACTAGAACACATGCAGCAACATGAGTCTTCTTGATAAGAACAATCTTATTTACAAAGCGAGACATACATGGCGAGACATGATTCATCAAAACCACCACAGGGAAAGCAGAGACAAATATAAATACAAGACAAGTCAAGCCGCGCGGACTGAACACGTAGTCACAGGATCTACTGCTTAACTAAGGAGTCCGCACAGTCCCTCAGGTCGCCAGACCGCAAACCAAGCCGTGCGGACTGCCCCTTATTCCAATGCTAAGCTCTAGCCATCGATCTGCAAGCCTCCTGACCGCGAGGTCACCTTGCCGCCAGATCACACAAGCTGCTGATGCCGAACTGAACAGGCCGCCTGAGGCAGACGACTTATTGAACCCGAAAACAAGTTGTCAAAGAGAAGACCGTCTGGTCGCAGTCCGCGACCTGCTGTTTACTGCCTGTTGCTTAACCGCAGCGTCCACACTGTCCCTGACCGCAATCAGAGTCAAGTCCTGGCTTTCCAGCGCTATCCGCACAACCTGCACAGCACAAACCGGTCAGCTCCATCAACCCGCGCGGATACTAAAATCTAGTCCGCAGCAACTGTTGGCGGGCTCACTTACTGTTCATTCGCTCTCATAATTCCTGATGTGATATGAGTCCTATTTATATGAACGATGAGTAGTGTGGTCACCGCCCTAGTCGATAGGATCACCATCTCATCCCGCAGCAAGAACGAGTGTATCCGCAAGCCGCGGATACACTCCCAGTTCGCCGCGACCTCTGCAAATAGCCAGACCGCCTACGCTTTACCAAGGCCGGACAATGACCCAGTCCGCCTTGTCGCCAAAAGGCCAACCAGAACAGACTGCAACCTGCAGACTCTGCAAAAACACCTTGTCCGCGTAACCGCGGACATCGCTCCAGTCCGCATAAACCGCAGACTCAACTCCAGTCTGCATAAACTGCAGACTCAGCTCTAGTCCGCATATCCTGAGTCCACAGCCACCCCAACATGGCAACCGCCGGACTCAGCAGACATAACTCCAGCCCGCACGCCTTGCAGATGCAACTCCAGTCCGTATTCCTCAAGCTCGCAACCAATGCACACCACACTGCTGCCGAGCTTGCCGGACTGAGAAACAGTTCGTGCTTACCTGCGCGATCTCCCCAGACTGAGCCAAACCTGGACTTGGTGCTGAACCACCCAAGTCCACTTCACCAGCCACAAGGGCCAGTCTGCACTTACTCACGGACACTGGATCCAGTCCGCCTACCCCGGCAAACTCCATCAACTGTCCACACTGACTGGCGACCTCCGCGACTTCCACTAGCCGCTCCTCCAGAGCTAGACCAAAGCTTCTGCCAAGATGGTCTGCCGAGCTCCAGACCAGTCCGCTCTTTACCGAACTCCGCGGATAGAGTCGCTATCCGCCCGGTTACCTTCTGGGATCCAACTACCTGCTGAGCATAAGTCGATCTGGCAAACAGCCGTTTCTGTTCGCTTAGTCCGCGCGAACAGACCGCCCAGGCCGCCAAAGAACAAGCTGTCTTCAACAGCTCTGCCGACTTGGCTATCCACCAATCCTGTCCGCTTAGTCCACGCGGACAGGTCTCCCAAGTCCAATCACTCACTTTCACTTCACAATTTTCAACAAGGTCATCGCTAACATGTGACTTCTTATTGCCAGAGAAGAGAACCTCGTCATTTCCACCTTAGATCGAAACTCCAGCCATTTGCCTCGTCAAGCTCTCCTGCGAAGCTAACTGGTTTTTCAGCTCGAGCAAAGACGGCTGATTGGCTCAACCATGCACAAAAATTACGAAGACAATGTACTCATTCCGCAGCCCGCAAATGATGTCTCTTCAGCTTCTCACCCGAGATAGGCTCTTCCGGGTCCAATGCCGATATCTCAGCGCAACGATTTTTCATTTTCAAGAAGAAGGATGATATAGACAGATCACCCTGAGTGACCCTTTCCAACTCATTTTTCAAAAACTGTAGTCGAGCTACGTTCGTTTTGTTGAATAGGTCATCCAAGGCCACCCAGATTTCAGCAGTTGACCGACATCCGATGATGTAGTCAAATATCTCCAGTGAAATAGCCGCTTAAGAGTGAACTCAGTCTTCGCATTCGTCCTCCTCCAAGCTTTCACCACCTCACATTCCCGGCAGCAGCTACCACCTCTTGTTTGTCGTCTCCACCGACGACCTCTCAAAGGTCTTCACCGAGAAGATAACTCTCCATGCAAGACCACCACTTCTTGAAGTTGGTTTGCGTCAAGAACTCAATTCCAAGACCTTTTGCATAATCAGATTTCATTGCTCTGATCTGAATTACTTGAACTTCCAAGGAATAACACACCTCTGAGGTTGATGAACTGCTAATTTCTCAATACTCCTCTAAAACCATGTAAAAATTTCACTCGGAAGTCGAGAAAGATCACATGAACATTCAACCACAATCAAGTAGAAATCAACAACAATAGAAACACAAGAGTATCAAACTTGGAATTATCAGCAACTTTTTTACAAATCGAGGCATACATTGCAAGACATGATTATGCATGTCAGGTAAGATTTCTACTCTACATTCCTCCACATTTGTCCATTTTTAACACTTAACCCCCAAAAAATACTCGTGGTTTTTAGTGGTTGTTGAAATTATTGAAGTGAAAGTGGGGGGTTGATCGGACAGACCGCGCGGCCTGGGCAAACAGTCTGGCGGATTGGTGGTGTGGCCTGAGCAGTCTATATTTGCAGCATGGTTGGTTTGTCCATGGAGGTAGCCGTGCAGATAGGTTATTTATCCGCGGCTTGGGCGGACTGGTTTGGAGTTTGCGGAGTTCGCTCTATGCGAGCTACTCTTGGTGCTCGCGAGATCGACATTGGCTTGTGCCCTTGATCTCAAGTGTTGCGGTTAGGAGGTAACCGCGAAGTTCATGGTTAGGAGAACTGGTTTGGATCTGGTTGGGATCTGGTAACTGCGAAGTTCATGGTTAGGCGACAAGTCCAGGTTGATCATGGAGTCCGCAATGTCCGCCGGTTGACCGAGCAATTTATACTTTTGGTCGTGGACAGACGTTGCGGACTGGTGCGGTGTCCGCAGGTATGCGAACTAGCTTCTATCCGGCCTTCCTTGATGACAGGCGGATAGGTTGGTGTCCGACCTTGTCCATGCGGACTGGGCGGACTGCTTTGTGCTAGCTGTGGGCTAGGCTGATGTTTCTATACACTTGGTCGGTGACCACACTCCTCTCTGTGTCTATAAATAGGACCCCCCTGTGACAACATAATTAACTGAATGAACAGTAAGTTGGACTTGGGTTAATTGTTGCGGCCTCGGATTTCTATTCACGTGGTTTGAGAAGGGTAACCAGTTTGCTGGTTGTGCGGCTAGCACTGAGAAGTCAGGGCTTTAACGCTGACTGCAGTCAGGCAGCTTGCAGTTTGCGGACAGCTCTTCTTCAGCTTGAGTAACAGATAGTACGCGCGACCTCGCAGTCTCGGCGGACTTCGCTGTTCAGTTCGGCAAGAGCGGCGATCTCGACGGTCTCGACCTCTGTCTGCCCGGCTTCTGTTTTTTGTTGTTCTCTGCTTCCCTATTTGTACTTGGCGAAATCATGTCTCGCCATGTATACCTCTTGTTGTAAAGAAGATTGTTAATACATGACCTGCTTGTTACTTTCCTTGCATCTGATTTATTGAGCTTGGTTGTGGTTGGAGTGTTCCTGCTCCTGGTTTCCACTTTCCGCTTCATCAATGTGTCATCTTGATAGTTTTAAAAGTTTTACTTGGTATCAGAGCTATCACATTGATCATCTTGTGAAATTTTAACATGGTATCAGAGGAGGGGTTGCATGTGGCGAGGGGGGGTGTTGAGTGCGCCACATGGAATGGACGGTGATGTCCGAGCGTGTGTCGCGACTCGTTAAAAGGGATGGTTTAGTCCCACACCGCCTAGCGTGCTCCTTGGTCCTAAGTGTATGAGCGGGGTGACCACTCCTCCCCTAACCGCGTTGTTTTGGGGAGTGACGACACAATGCTTTATATGGTATCAGAGCTATGGATGAGGAGATGGCATCCACTGGAGTCAAGGAGTGGGATGACGCTATTGATGAGGAGATGACAACGCTCAGAAGGAACGAGACTTAAGACCTTGTGCCTAAGGTCGTTGACATTACTCCTGTGACGTGTAAGTGGGTGTACAAACTGAAGAAGAAGACTGATGCGAGTATCGAAAGATCCAAAGCTCGTCTGGTTGCTCGGGGATTCTCCCAACAGTACGACGAAGACTATGAAGAGACGTTTAGTTCAGTTGCCAAAATGACTTCAGCGCGGGTGGTGATCACATTGGTTGCTTGTCAAGGATGAAAGATGTGGCAACTTGATGCAAATAATGCTTTTCTTTACGGGGAGATAGATAAAGACATTTTCATGTATCAACCACCAAGTTACGTATCTGAAAATCATCCGAACTACGTTTGCAAGCTTCAGAAGACTCTTTATGGGTTGAAGCAGGCCCCACATGCATGGTATGGAAAGATCGCAAAATACCTCCAGTTCTACGGATACTTTGCCCCCGATTCAGATTCAAGCCTGTTCATAAAGAAGCAGGGGGAGCTTCATGTCTTGGTGTTGTTATACGTGGACGACATGATCGTCACGAGGAACTCTGAGGAGGAGGTAGCTAGGCCCAGGGTCGAGCTAGTTATACGATTCGAGATGAAGGATTTGTGTGAGCTCCACCATTTCCTTGGACTCGAGGTTGAGAGGAAGAAGAGCGGGATACTCGTCTCTCAAAAGGGCTATGCTGAGCAGATCTTTCTTCGATTTGGCTTGAGGGAGGGAAAGAGTAGCTCTACTCCTCTGGATTGGGGCCTGAAACTTCGACGATATGAGGGGAGGATTTTTCATGATCCCTTGGTGTTCCGGGCTCTGTTCACGAGCTTGATTTATCTGATGATTACAAGGACAGACATTGCTTATGTTGTAGGCCGAGTTAGTCGTTATATGACGGAACCAAGGAATCCTCATCTGGTAGCGGCAAGAAATATTCTGAAGTATGTGAAAACTACTTCTGATATGAGACTCCTGTATAGGAGGGACACGAGCTTTTCTCTGCATGGCTACACTGAAGCTTATTATGGGGGAGACTCAGGCGATCGAAAGTCGACGTCTGGTTATGTTTTCAAATGCGGTTCAACGGGTATTTCATGGTGCAGTAAAAAACAAGACTCGGTGTTCGTCTCTACTAAGGAAGCGGAGTACAAGGCTTCGACCTTGACATTTCGGGAAGCCATCTGGCTGAGGAGGCTAGTAGAGGAAGTCCATGAAGAAGTGTGAAGTCCAACTCTACTTTGCGGTGACAAACTGGTTAATAATCCAATTTGTCACGCGCGGACTAAACATATAGAGATTGAACACCACTTCATTCGGGAGAAGGTGTTGGAGGGATCTTTTATGGTTGAGCATGTGCAGAGCGAGGACAACATCACGGATTTCAGTAAGACGCTGTCGAAGGAGCCATTTGAACGGTTACCAGGACTGTTGGGTTTGGTCACCAGTTCTAACTTCAAGGGGAAGTGTTGAAATTATTGAAGTGAAAGTGAGGGGTTGATCGGGCAGACCGCGTGACCTGAGTGGGCAGTCTGGCGGATTGGTGGTGCGGCATGAGCAATCTGTATTTGCGGCCTGGTTGGTTTGTCCTTGGAGGTAGCCGTGCAGATAGGTTGTTTATCCGCGACTTGGACGGACTGGTTTGGAGTCCGCGGAGTTCGCTCTATGCAGACTGCTCTTGGTGCTCGCGATATCGGCATTGGCATGTGCCCTTGATCTCAAGTGGTGCGATTAGGAGGTAACTGCGGAATTCGTGGTTAGGAGAAATGGTTTGGATCTGGCAGTCTGAGCGGACTGATAATTCATGTCCGCGGAGCTCACGCCAGAGGTACACTGGTTGCTGGACTTTGTCACAATCTGTGACAAATCCAGGTTGATCGTGGAGTCCGCAATGTCCGCTGGTTGACCGGGTGGTTTATGCTTTTGGTCGTTGTACAACCCCGTGTTCGCCGAGCGGGTCCCGCCAGGAAGATCAAGCGAACCGACCCCGCGGCCCGCACCCATGCAACAAGCAGGTAAGCGGCAAAGGGCTGGTCCGCTCCCGCCTAATTCGAGCGAGCGAGCCGGGCGAGACGACTCCCCACCCCTCCCGCTCGCTCGGAGAATCGTCGGCCAGAGCAGGGGGCGCCAATCGTCGAACCGGTACTCACGGAGGGGCTCGGCGACCTGCGACCTGCGAGCCGATCGGAGGGTTGCGATCGCTACTAGTCGCCCCTACACGCGACCTGGTCGCCGGTCCGCCTCGGCAGAGGACTGGCAAGTCCCCGCGGCCCGGCTCGCGTTCGCCCAGGAAGGATAGGCAGGCCGCTGGAGCCGGGTCGCACCCGCCTCTCGCGGAAGGGAATTGGAGGCGAGCTGACTCCCCACGGATGCGAATAGCTCCCCCAAACAGCAGAGCCACGATGTTGGCAGACCAGGTTGGACTGCACATAGCTGCTCAGGATAGCGGAGTTTGGCTGTTGGCAGACCCAACCCAGGGCTTTTTGGTATTTTCAGGTCAGTTCTTCTGGTTATTGGCAGTTCAGTCTCCGAAAAACTATAAATAAGACCCAAGGGGTACCTCGGAAGGCACGCTTTCATTGCCTCCCTACTCCTGCTTTTAAGTGCCTTCTGAGGGTACCTTAGCTCGGCTACTGGCTAAGGAGGGGAAGCGCTCAGAGATCTTCCGGGTTTGTGGTGGGACCTCCTTGCCGAGCCCTTGGGTCTGTTTCTTCTTGCTTTCCTTGTTGTTTTTCTTGCAGGAGCAAAGTAGGCGCGAGACCACCCCTCCCCCAAGGGTCGAACTCCACGGGAGACCGGATTCCGGTTTCAACATTTTGGTGCGGTGAGCGTGGAACGTGGTCAGCGTAGAAAAGCTTCGGCGAGCTCAATGACGGGAGGACAAGGATCAGACAGGCAGGACTCGCCGCCCCCCCCCCCCCCCCCGCCTCTCGCAACGGTGGGGATGTTGGAAGACTTCAGGAACGAGGTGATGGGCCTCATTAAATTCGCACGCGGCGCGCGGGCCGAGTGCTCGACTCCGGCAGCCCAGATCGCGGCCGCCCCCTCTTTGGGCGAGGACGCTCCTTGCCGGCGAACTGGGAAGGAAGTGGCCGAGGAAGGCCGAGGGTGCGAGCTCCCGGGGCGCGAGCTCTTCCCCGGCTCGGCAGGCCGAGGCAGGTTCGGCGAGTTGGGCTCGCGAGACTCGCCAGCTCGCCCAGTGGGGGGAGGCTGTCCTTTCAGCGAGCTCGTCTCCTCAGCTCCAGTCTCAGATGGGTTCAGGGAACCCGAGATGTCTTACTATACCGGGAAGGGAGACCCAGTCCAGCATGTCCAATGGTTCGAGGATGTAGTCTCCATCCGTCAGATGTCGGACGGATTCAAATGTCGACTCTTCGCCATCACCCTCCGGGAGAAGGCAAGGGAGTGGTTCCACCAGCTGCCAGCAAGTTCCATCTACTGCTTCGAGGACTTGCGCCGAGGGTTCATGCTGAGGTTCACTACTTCGAAGAAGAGGAAGAAGGAGTCCGAGTCTTTGTTCCACATTAAGCAAGGAGTGAACGAGACGTTGGGGAGCTACGTGAACCGATTTCAGGAGGAAGTTACCCAGGTCCAGGAGATGCCCGACCACAGTCTGATGATGGCTTTTACCCTAGGCCTACAGCAGGGGTTCTTCCGAATGGAGCTGAAGAGGGTTCCCCCTCTCTCCTACGAGGAGTTGATGGAGAGGGCGGCGAGAGAAGTCGACGGGGAGGCGTCGAATCCGGAGTTTGCAAGAAAGCTAGCCAGGTGGGCCACGGAGGAAGAGAAAGAGTCGAGAGGAGGAAAGGCACAGGAGGAGAGAAGAGGAAAACCTAGACAGAGGGAGCAGAGGCAGCTCTAGTGGCAGCAGCAGCCGAGGTGGGGGCACCAGGAGCCCGACCGCCGGCTGGGCTGGAGACCTGAATGGCAGGGGAAAGGGCCACCGAGAGGCTACTACGGAAGGGGTCACCATCAGGGGAGGGAAGATCAGTTCCACCCTCCGGGCTGGAGGCAGGGCCAGAGGCCCCGGCTCCCCGATCAGGAGGAGGCCATGGCCATAGCTTTGGGAGCAAGGAGGGGGATCATGAGGAGGAGGAGAAGGGAGGTCAGGGTGGAGCTGCCCTATTGCGATTTCCATCAGGAAGAGGGGCACGCAACAGCCACGTGCCCAGAATTCTTGGAGATGAGAGGGAATAGGGAGCGGCAGCAGCAGCAGCAGGAGGCGCGGCAAGAGGTGAGGATCGAGGAGGTCCTGCCTCGGGCGGAGGAGGATCGTTGCGAAGACCGGGTGGATGTCGGGACCCGAGGAGGGATCGGAGTGATCCACGGGGGAGTGGGGATCGAGGCTTCCCGCAAGGCAAGTCTCCACACCATGTACCGGCGGAGCGTTTCCTCTACATCCCAAACCCCGCCACCGGAGGAGAGGATCACCTTCTCCAGGAGTGATATGCCAGACCACGAGGATCCGTTCTGTGATGCGCTGGTCATCAAGGCCGCCATCGAGAATTTCACTGTCTCTCGGATCCTCGTGGACAACGGGAGCTCCGTCAACGTCGTCTTCAAAAAGGCGTTTGGCGCGATGAAGGTGGAGGCTAAGAGGGTGCTGGCCTCAGACGGGCCCTTGTTCGGGTTCTCAGGAGAAAGGAAGGAAGTAGAGGGAGGAGTTGGCCTCCATGTCACCTTGGGAGGGCAGTCACGAAACTGCAAGTTCGTTATTGTGGACGCCCCCAGCAGCTACAGCGCCATCTTCGGGAGGCCTCTCATCAGCGCCTTCCGCTGCGTCCCCTCATCTTTCCACCAGTGTTTGAAGTTCAACGCTGAGGGGGTCCAGGTCAGGGTCAGGGGGGACCCAAAGGTGGCGCGGGAGTGTTATGTCACTGCGGTGAACACCATCTCTTGGCAGGAGGGAGCCGAGGAGATGGGACGGAGGATGGAGGAGGTCGAGCAGGAAGCAGGAGGGGAGGAGCCAGAAGTGAAGGACCACGCAGGAGAGGCGACAGGAGGAGATCTGGAGGAGGTGGCCGAAGTGAGGGACGCAGGAGAAGAGATGGAGGTAGAGGTCCCCATTCCAGAGGAAGGGGATGCCGAAGGATGGGGGGAGCAATCCAGGCTGGAGGCGGCAGAGGAAGTGGTGGAGCTGGAAGTGCTCACCCGGGGAGGTAGGATGGAGAAGATTCGCGTCAGCGGAGGGCTGACCCCGGATGGCCAAGGCAGGATGCTGGAGTGCATCCAGAAGAACGTGGACATCTTCGCCTGGAACGCCGCGGAGATGCCGGGGGTTGACGCGGATGTGGCTTGCCACCGCCTCAACCTGGACCCGGGAACACGCCCCGTTCAGCAGAAAAAGAGATCCACGACAGACAAGCTGGCGGAGCCCATCAGGGAGGAGGTGGCAAAGCTTCTCAAGGCTGGCTTCGTGTCCGAGATTCAGTACCCCGGCTGGGTCTCCAACGTCGTGATGGTTAAAAAAGGAGACGGCCGATGGAGAATGTGTATCGATTTTTCCTTACTTAATAAAGCTTGTCCTAAGGACTGTTATCCTTTGCCTCGGATCGACGCGCTGGTTGACTCAGCCGTCGGCTTTTCTGTAATGAGTTTTTTAGATGCCTTTTCAGGTTACCATCAGATCAGGATGCACCCCCCGGACATCAAGGATGTCTCGTTCATCACAGGGGATGGATGTTACTGCTACAAGATGATGTCATTCGGGCTGAAGAACGCTGGGGCCACCTACCAAAAAATGATGGATAGGGTCTTCAAGGAGCAGAGGGTGAGGAACTTGGAGGTGTATGTGGACAACCTCATGATCAAAAGTTGGGATGTGGACTCCCACCTCCGGGACCTGGAGGAGACCTTCGCCACCCTGCGCAGATACAAGATGCGGTTGAATCCCCTGAAATGTGTCTTTGGGGCCAGCAGGGGAAAGTTCTTGGGACACCTCCTCACCCCCGCGGGGGTCGAGCCCAACCCAGATAAGGTCAGGGCTATCTTAGAGCTGGGGTCCCCGCGGAATGCGAAGGAGGTCCAACGGCTGACGGGGAAGCTAGCAGGGCTGAGTCGCTTCCTTTCTCGGGCAGGGGAGAAGTGCTCCCCCTTCTTCAAAACGCTGAGGGGCGGTCAGAGGTTTGAATGGACCAAGAAATGCGAGGAGGCGTTCCAGGCCCTCAAGGTGCAGTTGACACAGGCTCCGCTGCTCCAAGGGCCAAAGGAGGGGGAGGATCTGTTCTTATATCTCGGGGTCGGGGCAGAGGCTCTGAGCTCGGTCTTGGTTCGAGAAGAGGGAAAGAGACAGCTCCCTATTTATTACGTCAGCCGAGTCCTGAGGAAGGCCGAGCTCTGGTATCCGATCTTGGAGAAGCTTGCATTCGCCCTAATCATCTCGGCTCGGCGGCTGCGACCTTACTTCCAGGCACACTCAATCCGGGTGGTGACCGACCATCCCCTCCGCAACATCTTCGAGGGGGTGGAGCATTCAGACCGGCTGGCTAAATGGTCGGTGGAGCTGAGCGAGTTCGACGTCTCCTTCGCTCCGCGGCTCTCGATCAAAGCTCAGGCGATGGCCGACTTCCTGGCCGAGTACGTGGTGGAGGTAGCAGAGGAAGAGCTCACCCGCCCGACTCCTTGGAAAGTGAAGGTGGATGGAGCCTCAGGGAGGCATTCCCTTGGAGTGGGGGTGGTCCTAGAAAGCCCTCAAGGGACTCAGATTGAGCAGACGGTGGTGGTGCACTTTCCCATTACCAACAACCAGGCTGAATACGAGGCCGTGATAGCGGGGCTACGCCTGGCCAGGGAGCTGGGGGTGTCAGATGTGGAGGTCCTTACTGACTCCATGGTAGTAGCTTCCCAGATCAACGGGGAGTTCGAGGCAAGGGAGCCCACCTTGCGATCATACTTGGCCAAGGTGAAGGGGGTCATTGGCACCTTTCAAACTTTCATCATCCGACACGTGCCCAGGGAAGAGAATGAGCAAGCTGATCAGCTGACAAAGCATGGTCCCCAGGTGGGGGGCACCATCACCGACCTGTTCCGCCCCTTCATTGAAGAAGGAGAGCTTATGGAAATCGACCAGCAAGCTTCGTGGATGGATCCAGTTGTGGTTTTCCTCTCCACGGGGGAATATCCGGAGGGGATATATAAGAAGAAGCTAAGGCACAAGTCCGTTTATTACCTCCTCCAGGACAGGCAGCTATACATGAAGACCCTCTCTGGGATGCTGGCTCGCTGCGTGGCTGAGGACGAGGTGCAGAGGATCTTGGAGGAAATCCACTCCGGCGAATGTGGGAGTCATTCCGGGAGTCGGACCCTGGAGGGAAGGATAGTCAGGCAAGGGTATTTCTGGCCCACCCTGGGCCGAGACGCCGTGGAGTTCGCGAGAAGATGTCATAAGTGCCAGCTGTTTGCCCCTCTTCAGCTACAGCCGGCCCAGCGACTCAGGAGTATCACGGCCCCCTGGCCCTTCGTGATCTGGGGAATGGATTTGGTTGGGCCATTCCCCCAAGCCAGCGGTCAAAGAAGGTTCCTCCTAGTGATGATTGACTACTTCTCCAAGTGGGTGGAGGTGAAGGCACTGGCAAAGGTGACCTCCCAGGTGATCAGGAACTTTGTTTGGGGGGGGGGGGGAGATCATATGTCGCCATGGGCTGCCCCGGGCCATCGTCACGGACAACGGGCCCCAGTTCGCCAGTACCGAGTTCACCAGCTTTTGCGGGCAGCTGGGGATCGACCTCAGGTTCGCCTCGGTCCATCACCCCAGGAGCAACGAGCAGGTGGAGGCCGCAAACAAGATCATCGTCAACCTCCTCAAAAAGAAGGTGGAGAATTTGAAGGGGAGCTGGGTGGAGCAGCTCCCCGCAGTTCTCTGGGCCCTAAGAACCACCCCTAACACAGCTACAGGGGAGACCCTCTTCAAGCTCTCCCATGGGTGCGAGGCAGTGCTCCCCGTGGAATTTGACGTCCAAACGCCGCGAGTCATGGCGGCCAAAGAGGGCCGAGAGGAATGGCAAGCCGAGAACGAGGAGGAGCTGAGGCTCTCCCTAGACATGGTGGAGGAGCTGAGGGACCTTTCCGCCATCCGGCAGGAGGAGGTGAAAAGAAGAATGGCCAAGTACTTTGACAAGCACGTCAGGGTCAAGCAGTTCGTGGAAGGGGATCTGGTGCTGAAGAAGGTAGACACGGCAGGGAGGTCAGCATCCGTAGGGAAGCTCAACCCCAGCTGGGAGGGGCCATTTATTGTGAAGGAAGCTTTGAAGTCAGGAGGCTATCGACTCCAAGATGTAGAGGGCGAGACCCTGAGTCTCACCTGGAGTGGAGATGACCTAAAAAGGTTTTTTCCCTAAACGCATGTAAGCGACACTTTGATTATAATGAATTCCTTTCCCCCCCAGTTTTGTCGTAGCTAGCATGCATGGAGAGATGGGAATATGTTTGGACCCCGAGAAGATCCCGCTGCCAGGCTCTCACCTAGCTGGCAGGGCCGGAAGTCACTCGGTGTCATCCTTAGCCTCGAGAAGATCCCGCTGCCAGGCTCTCACCTAGCTGGCAGGGCCGGAAGTCACTCGATGGAATATGTTTGGACCCCGAGAAGATCCCGCTACCAGTCTCTCACCTAGCTGGCAGGGTCGGAAGTCACTCGGTGTCATCCTTAGCCTCGAGAATATCCCACTGCCAGGCTCTCACCTAACTGGCAGGGCCGGAAGTCACTCGATGGAATATGTTTGCACCCCGAGAAGATCCCGCTGCCAGGCTCTCACCTAGCTGGCAGGGCCGGAAGTCACTCGGTGTCATCCTTAGCCTCGAGAAGATCCCGCTGCCAGGCTCTCACCTAGCTGGCAGGGCCGGAAGTCACTCGATGGAATGTGTTTGGACCCCGAGAAAATCCCGCTGCCAGGCTCTCAACTAGCTGGCAGGGCCGGAAGTCACTCGGTGTCATTCTTAGCCTCGAGAAGATCCCGCTGCCAGGCTCTCACCTAGCTGGCAGGGCCGGAAGTCACTCGATGGAATGTGTTTTGACCCCGGGAAGATCCCGCTGTCAGACTCTCACCTAGCTGGCAGGGCCGGAAGTCACTCGGTGTCATCCTTAGCCTCGAGAAGATCCCGCTGCCAGGCTCTCACCTAGCTGGCAGGGCCGGAAGTCACTCGATGGAATGTGTTTGGACTCCGAGAAGATCCCGCTGCCAGGCTCTCACCTAGCTGGCAGGGCCGGAAGTCACTCGGTGTCATCCTTAGCCTCGAGAAGATCCCGCTGCCAGGCTCTCACCTAGCTAGCAGGGCCGGAAGTCACTCGACGGAATGTGTTTGGACCCCGAGAAGATCCCGCTGCCAGGCTCTCACCTAGCTGGCAGGGCCGGAAGTCACTCGGTGTCATCCTTGGCCTCGAGAAGATCCCGCTGCCAGGCTCACACCTAGCTGGCAGGGCCGGAAGTCACTCGATGGCAGCAGTCTGCGACCCAGAGCGAATCACGATGTCGGGCTCCCACCTAGCCGGCAGAACCGAAAACTACTCAAATAGGTGTTAATAAAGGATTGGGATCTGATGACACGGGCAAACAGCGAACCGCCTCGCCTCGCCTGGTCCGCGAGTGGCCTCGGCAGCGGAGGCCGCGCCGTTGATACAGGTTGTCCACAGCGGGACGACCCGCCGGGTCTCCTATAACTCCTAAGCCGAATCGACCTCGTTGGCGCAACGCGAGGTGAGAGACATCAAGCGTGAAAACGGAAAAATTACATCGCGCAATAACCGCAGGCAGACGTAAGTAACGAGTGGGGAAGCATTTGTAAAAGCATTAACTGACGAAAATCAAAAAGTTTAGGCGCGTCCCGCGCTTACATCTCGAACGACAAAAAGAGCATAATGTTTACACCTAATAAACAAACGTCAAAAAGCGGGCGCGACGCGAGATCCGGGGCGGGAAGTCCTAGATGGGCTGGAAGGACTTATCCCCGGGATCCGACACAGGGAGGAACAGTGCTGGCACCACGTCGCTCGCCGAGAGATCCGCGGCCTCGCTCTTGAGGAGATCCGCACGCCGCAACATCTGCATCGTATACTTCGCGGCGCTGGCGGCGTTCTTCTGCATCAACACTTCCAACTCGTGGTCGGAATGATGCTCGAGCAGGCAGCCCCTGTTGTCAGGCGGAGGGGCGGCAGCGGCAGCCTCCAGCTCGCGCACCCGCGCCTCCAGCGCCGATTTGTCCTGACCCAGGGTGGCGATCTCGACACCCATCCGGCTCGCCGTCGCCGCGTCCTGAGGAAAGGAGAGGAAGTCATGAGATGAACTCGCGAGAAGGGGCGGTTATCGAAGGTGAGCACGTACCACCCCGCCCAGGTACTGCGCGAGGGTCTCCTCCGCCACGTCCGACCGTCTCCTCTGAAGGTCCGTGTCCTCCTGAGCAAGCTTTCGGGCCTCCTCCCTCTCGTCCGCCAACTTCTTGAGGGAGGTGGCGTTCCGCTCGACCTGGGTGCAGCGCCTCCCAACCATGCGGGCTAACTTCAGGCCGCGCAGCTGGGCCCGCGCGCTCTCGTGAACCAGTACTCGCGTCGCCTCTTTGTCATAGATGGCGGCGTCCTCTCGCGAGTACAGGCCGAACGAAAAATTGTACGCCTCCCCGCTGATGGTGTCCTGCTCCAGCCAACTCGGCAACAGAGTCGAGACCACCGCGCGATTAGACTCCTTGTCCCATGACAGAAGCGGGACGCCGAGCTCGTCCAGGTATTTCTCGTCGTAGCCGAAGTTGCGATGCCCTCTCGGCACCGGCCTCGCGGTGGTTTGCGACCCGTCCGGCGGCCCGGAGGTACCTGCCGCCCCGGCGGGAATGTCGCTGGTCGAAGCAACAATGGGGGGGGGGGAGCCCTCAATCGGTAGATCAGCCGGGGCCTTGCCTTTACTCTGGCCCCCGGCTAGCTGCTGACCCGTAGACTTCGCCGTCTTTGGCAGGGGAGCGGGCTGCTCGCGGCCCGGCCTCTTCTTGGCGGGGATCGACGGAGCCTCGCGCTGAGCGGCGTCGGCGGCCTGAGCACGAGCGAGGACCCCGGAGGCGACCCGAGCACTCTCATAGGGGGGATGGAGGGGCACGTCTCGCTCGCCTGCCTAAAAAGGAAAGTAAGACCTAGGAAGCAAAGAGCGAGACAAGAGTAGTGGCGAGTGGCAAACCTCCCCCAGGCGGGACGACAGCAAGGTCGTCGAGGTTGCGGCGCAGGTACGCGACCTCGAAGTTCTTCCCGGAGAAGAACCCGCACAAGTCGGCTTCATGGCCTCCCAGGCTTGGTGGGCGGTAACTCGCCCCGCTAAGCTGAACCGGCGAGTAGGGAACGTTGCCGAAATCCCCCTTGATGAACAGGAATTTCTTGAGCCAGTTGTGGCTCTTGTTAACGGTCTCCCGCACCTTGAGGTGGGCGCTGGAGAAGTAGGCGGTGCCATCCCGGTTCGCACGGAAAGAAAATAATTTGCGGAAAACCGCGAGATTAAACTCGATCCGCTCCTCCCGCAGGAAGCAGGCGAACCCAACCATAACAGCTACAGAGTTCGGGGTCATCTGACCTATGACGACCCCGAAGTACTTCAGTACCTGACGAACCTCTGGCCAGAGGGGGAGGCGAAGACCCACCTCAAAGTGGGCCAGGGGAACGGCGAGCTCGTTCCCGGACAGATCGTTGATCTTCTCCCCCTCCCCGGGCCGTCTCGCCGAGAACCCAGCCGGGATGTGGTCGCCTAGGGCCTCTAAGTATTCGCGCTCTGAGATGATAGCGCAGAGAAAGTCGTGCTCCGAGAAGGTCCAGGCGCACTTGCTTCGCCCGTCCTCCTCGCCGCCGCCGTCGTCGCCCATTCCGCCGAATTGCCGCCGTTCAAGCGAGACAGACCCAATGGGTGAGCAATAATCGTGCTTTGCGGAGAGCGGGAGGCGGGTGAGTACTTTGAAGCGATGGGGGGATAAGAACCGGCCACGCCTATTTATAGGGAGAAAGAAAGGGCGGGAATTTTCCCGCCAACGGGAGAGGTGCGAGTAGCAAAAATCGAGCCTGACGGTTCGACTCCCCAACGCACAACCACAACGACAGGACCGTTTAACAGCAGGTCTCGCTCGACCGCATCCGCGCGAAGAGTGAGCGGGCGAGTCTCAGCCCGAGCCCGCCCCGGATCCCGGGCGAGTCGGGGAGACTCGCGGCTGGCGAGCTCCTCGGCTCGCTCCCGCTACGATCGGAATGGCGGGTTGAGAGAGGTCGTCCCCAGACCTGCCCTCGCCCCACGAAGTGGACGAGGGGCGGACGCGAGTACCCTCGGGCCCGCCTCAAGGAAAATAAAAGCAGCAACATGATAATTTTGGCGCGCATCAGAGATCAAAAAATCAGGCCCATTGGCGGGCGAGGAGAGTCACAAATTTTTGTGAATACAGAGTAAGGCTTTGAAATAGTAGAAACTCCGCGATATCCCGCGAGCGGGGGGAAGAAAGGCCGGATCAGTACTGGATCCACTTCCACCTGCCCCGCCGCTGCGTTCCCAATCGCGGCGGCACGCGAGGATAATGGTAATCGCGCACCGCCACCAGCTCCTGCTGAGCCTGGCCGACTTGTTCCGAGGCATTCCTAAGACGCTCCTCGGCTCGCGTAATGTGCACGCCAGGCGAAGTGACCTCGCCACCTTCTGCTGCGCGCGGGGCTCCCTCCAAGGCCGCGAGCCGAGCCTCGGTGTCGGCCTTGTCTTGATCGACCCGCTTCACGAGCTCCTGAAGCAGCAGCGTGTGTTTCTGGAACAGCCGCGTCACCTGCCTCTTCATCCCCACCGCATCGGTCGGGTCGCCCAGGTAATCAGAAACACCCTCCACGTCGGGCGGAGGCGAATACCCTTCGCTCATCTCGGTTTCGGAGGAGACCGTGTTGTAGCCTACAAAAGTGCGATTCAGAAAGGGCGAGCGAGAACAAGGCAAACGCTGAGTACAAGCTTACCAGGGGTTGGCACGTCGTCCACGCCGATGGAAGGATGAGAGGAGCCCGGCCGACCCTGAAAGACTTCTCCCTCGAGGGTCTCAAGAGATTTTCCCAGTCCGTGGGGAACCGGCGAACGAGAGGTTTTCGGAAGTGGGCGGTCTAGACCTGGGGGACTAGCAACCCTCTCAGACGACAAGGGAGGGGGGCAATCCTCCCCCCGGTCCTCCTCGTCCTCACGAGGCGGTGCCTGCAAGACGAGGGGTCAGAGACGTTGCAACAAACCAAGGAGGAAGGTCGCATACCTCAGGAGCGACCTCATCGCCAGCCGCCGAGCTAGAACCCGGGAAGTTGTTCGTTGGGGACCGCCTCACGATCTTCCCCTTCACCGGCCTGAAGAGAGAGCCGGGAGACCCGCGCGCTAACCAAGGGGCGGCCTCGAGGGCCTCCTCCCGAGTCTTCTGGCCCGCAGCCGCCAAGCGAGCTCGCACTTCTTCGCTGACCGGCATCAAGGAACTGCAGTCTGTTCAAGAAAGATGAGAGGGTCTGGGGAGACCCCCCTGGGCTCGGTGGTATATTTATAGCCGAATAGTGGGGGCCCACCGGAAGATTCCCTGCCAGCTCAGCACAGTACTCGCCGAACACGCGGGTTGGATGATTCTTTCCGAGCTTGTATCAAGCTCAAAAATAGCGGGGATTGTGTACAACCCCGTGTTCGCCGAGCGGGTCCCGCCAGGAAGATCAAGCGAACCGACCCCGCGGCCCGCACCCATGCAACAAGCAGGTAAGCGGCAAAGGGCTGGTCCGCTCCCGCCTAATTCGAGCAAGCGAGCCGGGCGAGACGACTCCCCACCCCTCCCGCTCGCTCGGAGAATCGTCGGCCAGAGCAGGGGGCGCCAATCGTCGAACCGGTACTCACGGAGGGGCTCGGCGACCTGCGACCTGCGAGCCGATCGGAGGGTCGCGATCGCTACCAGTCGCCCCTACACGCGACCTGGTCGCCGGTCCGGCTCGGCAGAGGACTGGCAGGTCCCCGCGGCCCGGCTCGCGTTCGCCCAGGAAGGATAGGCAGGCCGCTGGAGCCGGGTCGCACCCGCCTCTCGCGGAAGGGAATTGGAGGCGAGCTGACTCCCCACGGATGTGAATAGCTCCCCCAAACAGCGGAGCCACGATGTTGGCAGACCAGGTTGGACTGCACATAGCTGCTCAGGACAGCGGAGTTTGGCTGTTGGCAGACCCAACCCAGGGCTTTTTGGTATTTTCAGGTCAGTTCTTCTGGTTATTGGCAGTTCAGTCTCCGAAAAACTATAAATAAGACCCAAGGGGTACCTCGGAAGGCACGCTTTCATTGCCTCCCTACTTCTGCTTTTAAGTGCCTTCTGAGGGTACCTTACCTCGGCTACTGGCTAAGGAGGGGAAGCGCTCAGAGATCTTCCGGGTTTGTGGTGGGGACCTCCTTGCCGAGCCCTTGTGTCTGTTTCTTCTTGCTTTCCTTGTTGTTTTTCTTGCAGGAGCAAAGTAGGCGCGAGACCACCCCTCCCCCAAGGGTCGAACTCCACGGGAGACTGGATTCCGGTTTCAACAGTCGTGGACATTGACGTTGCAGACTGGTGCGGTGTCCGCAGGTATGCAGACTGGCTTCTATCTGACCTTCCTTGATGACAGACGGATAGGCTGGTGTCCGGCCTTGTCCATGCGGAATGAGTGGACTGTTTTGTGTTAGTTGTGGGCTGGGGTGGTGTTTCTATCCACTACGGTGGTGACCACACTTCTCTCTGTGCCTATAAATAGGACCTCAATGTGACAACATGATTAACTGAATGAACAGTAAGCTGGATTTGGGTTAATTGCTGCGGCCTCAGATTTCTATCCGCGCGGTTTGAGAAGGATAACTGGTTTGCTGTTTGCAGGTTGTGCAGCTAGCACTGAGAAGCCAAGACTTTGGTGCTGACTGTGGTCAGGGATCAGTGAAACTTGCGGTTTACAATCAGCGGTTAGCAGCAGCTCGCAGTTGCGGTCATCCAGTCTTCTCTCCTTCAGCATTTCCAGTTCAATAACCTGCCCGCCGGTCTGGGCGGTCTGGGCGGTCTGATCTTCAGTTCGGCAGCGGCTTGTTCGGGGTCTAACTGGCGGCTAGGCGACCTCAACGGTCAGGCGACTTGCATTTTGCGGACAGCTCTTCTTCAGCTTGAATAATGGGTAGTCCGCACGACCTCGCAGTCTCGGCGTACTTCGATGTTCAGTTCGACAAGGGTGGCGGTCTCGGCGGTCTCGGCGGTCTCGGCCTCTGTCCGCCCGATTTCTGTTTTTTGTTTTTCTCTGCTTCCCTATTTGTACTTGACGAAATCATGTCTCGTCATGTATATCTCTTGTTGTAAAGAAGATTATTAATACATGACCTGTTTGTTACTTTCCTTGCATCTGATTTTTTGAGCTTGGTTGTGGTTGGAGTGTTACTGCGCCTAGTTTTTACTTTCCGCTTCATCAAGGTATCATCTTGGCAGATTTGAAAATTTTACTTGGTATCAGCGATATTATCTTGTTCATCATCTGAAATTTTAACAGTGATTGTTTTCCGCAAGTAATATTTAACTCATCCTTTTTTATACAAACTCTCATGAATAAGTTATACTTTATCACAATCATGGATAACATGAGATCTTGGTCTACTAGTAAGTTCATCAGCAGAGATTACATGCCCATACAATTATGTCATCCCTTAACGCAAAAAATGTATTCTTCTCGAAATGACATGTCATATTCAGTTATCCACGAACAACATAGATAAAAATAGGCTCAGTTTGGCATAGTGGTGGTCGTAAATGAATGGATTAAACTGTCATTTGTTAGATCACCTAACAAACATCATCAGTTTGAACATAAAAGTGAATGAAATTTCTTAGATGAGCGTTAACAAATGACAATTTAACCCTTCATGTTCACGACTGGCACCACCATGCCAAACGGAGCCATAATGTGAAAAAAATAATTAAAACAACAAAATACAAGACAATGATACTAACAAATTGATGAGAAGCAATTTAGGGGAATAAGTTAGAAAATAACCAAATGCGGGTAACATAGAAACAATCTTAGAGTTAACACGGTCATTGACTGTGTCGTCTGCCTCTTTGGTTGAAAAAAAACATGGAGAAGAACAAACATGATGCATACCATGAATCTATTTCCCTTTGGTTGAAAAAACCCAAGGAGAAGCCGTGGAAAAACAATCACGGGACTCATTATACATCACAAAATTTGGTTACATCGGGTGTCATTCTTAAGTGGGCTCGGGACTCGGACGGTTCGCGACCACACATATTCCATCTTGCCGTCACTTGGTGCAGTTAAGGTTTAGGTCGCGCGATTGTCTGGATATCTACTTAAGTCCACTCGAACTGAGTATGCTGTCCGCATTACTGTGTGGACTGGTGGACTTAACCGCACGCGGTCTGGTGTGGGCTATCCGCATGTTGAACGGACTGTTGCTGCTAGCTGCCATATCACTGATGGATACTCTATCCCACTGGGCGGCGACGTACAGTATCTGCATGCCCGATTATAAATAGGGATGCTGACCTCGTTATAAATAATAGAAACTGTAAAAACTGAAGCTCGGGTTAAACTCGGCGGTTATATTTTTCTAACCGCGCGGCAAGGTAAAGTGACCGGTTATTGCTGTGTTTGCAGATTGTGTGGCTAGGACGGCCAGGCAGAAAACTGGTTCTGATGGCAGTGCGGATTGGTGGTAACAGTCGGCGGCGGTTAGCAACAGGTCACAGATAGGTGACTAGACGGTCTACTTTCTTGACAGTTTTTCAGCTTGGATAACACAGTTCGTTTTTGGCGGACTGAGTTGCAGTTCAAATAAGTTGTTCGCTCAACTTGTGGGTAGGCAACCTCGGCGGTTAGGCGACCGGGAGTTGTGGTTTGGCGGCAGCTCAGTTTCAGTTCATCTGTCCGCGACGAGTTCTGTGGTCAAGCGATCTCGCGGTCAGACGATCAGGAAGTGCTGACAGAGCTTTATCGTCAGCAGTGAATAAGCAGTAGTTTGCGCGGCTAAGGGTGTCATTTGACAGTTCAACAACTTGGCGGACTTGGAGGTTAATCTTAACAGATTGGCGGCTTGGGCGGTTACAGTGTGCTGTCTGCCAGTTTTACTCTTGTTGTTTTTTGTGATCTCCATCAAGTGCATTGTGAAATCATGTCTCGCAATATATGTCTTCCATTGTAAAAAAGACTATTAATTCAATTGTGTTTATTGTTCTGCTATCTACCTCTGATTTATCTGACTTGATTGGTTGAGTGTTTCTGCGACCTACCCGGTTTCACAAAATTTTACATGGTATGAGATAGATAGAGGTTTGAGGAGTTATCAGCCACAGAGGTTTGCTTAATATCTTTGAAAATTTCAAGTGAACCGGGTATATAGCAATAAAATGAGGTTATACAAGAGGTGAGCTCCTAATACAGACTTACTTTAAAAAGTGTAAGACATGCATAGACAACTATCTTCTTGACGAGAACCTCTGATAGGTCGTTGGTGGAGAAGACAGACAAGAGGTGATTGTTGATGTTTGAAATTCTCACGAGGTGAGAGGTTGGAGGAGAACAAACGCGAAGGCTGACAATAGTATTAAGCGGTACAAGACTCGCCTTGTAGCTCGGGGGTTCTCCCAGCAGTACGAAGAAAACTACGAGAAGACGTTCAGTCCGATGGCCAAAATGATGTCACCACGGGTGGTGATTGCCTTGACAGCTTGACGTAAAGAACGCATTTCTTTACGGAGAGATTGACAAGGATATTTTCATGGTCCAGCCACCCGGATATGTATCTAAAACACTTTCATGATACATTTGTAAATTGAAGAAGACCCTATATGGCTTGAAGCAGGGCTTTAGGCGTGGTACGGAAAGATCATAGAATACCTCCAGTTTCGCGGATACTTTGTCTTTGATTCTGATTTAAGCCTGTTCGTGAAGAAGATGAGGGAGCTCCAGGTCTTGGTACTGTCGTACGTTGACGATATGATCGTCACGGTAAAATAAAAATAGGAGGTAGCTAGACTCAGGGAAGAGCTAGCTATTAGATTTGAGATGAATGATTTTGAGGAGCTCCGTCATTTCCTTGGTCCCGAAGTGGAGAGGAAAAAGGTACTGGAGAGATCTCTGATAGTGAAATACGTGCAGAGCCAGGACAATGTAGTCGACATCTTCACAAAGCCATTGTCGAAGAGACCTTTTGTGCGGTTACGGGAAGTTCATGGACTAACTTCCATTTCTCACTTTAAGGGAGAGTGCTGAAATTGCTAAAGTAGGAAGTGAGCGGTCAGAATGATGAAGACCGCTGAGATCGCGCGCGGCTTGGGCGAATAGGCTTGGCAAATAGCGAGGTCCTTGACTATTATTACTTTCTCGCGGTCTGTTTTAGAAGGTTCCCTAGAGTGTTAGCCGTGCGGTTAGATTTAGCTAACCGCGGACTGCGCGGTCTGAATTAGAAAACCACGGAGACCGACAGACCGTCGCTTGGTGCAGTAAAGGTTCAGGTTGCGAGGTTGTCTGGATATCTACTTAATTCCACGCGGACTGAGGATGTTGTATGTATTATTGTGCGTACTGGTGGACTTAACCGCGCGCAGTCTGGTGTAGGTAGTCCGCATGATGAGCAGACTGACGCTACTAGCTGGCACGTCACTGACGGTTAATTTATCCTCCTGTGCGGTGACGGTATTCGTCTGCCTGACTATAAATAGGGGTGCTGAGCTCGTCATAAATAACAGAAACTGTAAGAACTGAAGCTCGGGTTAAACTCAACGGTTAGGTTTTTCAAACCGCGCGACAAGGTTTAGTGACCGACTATTACTGTGTTTGCAGATTGTACGGCTAGCACTTTACAGCCAGGAAACTGATTCTGAAGGCAGTGCAGATAGCTGGTAGTAATCGGCGGCGGCTAGCAGCAGGCCGCAAATAGGCAACTAGGCGGTCTACTTCCTTGACAGTTTCTCAGCTTGGATAACACAGTTCGCCTTTGGTAAACTGAGTTACAGTTCAAATAAGTTATTCTCTCAACTCACGGTTAGGAGACCTCGGCGGTTAGGCAACCAAGAGTTGCGGTTAGGCGGCAACTCAATTTCAAATCATCTGTTCGCAACGACTTATGCGGTCAAGCGACCTCGCGGTCAGGTGATCAGGAAGTGCAGACAGAACTTTATTGTCAGCAGTCAATAAACAACAGTTTGCTCGGATAAGGGTACGGTCTGGCAGTTCAACGGCTTGGCGGAGTTGGCGGACTTGGCGGTTAGCCTTAGCGGAATGGCGTCTTGGGTGGTTACAGTGTATTGTCCGCCAGTTTTACTTTTGTTATTTTTTGTGATCTTCATTGGATGCATTGCGAAATCATATCTCGCAATATATGTCTCGCATTGTAACAGATTTCACAAAATTTTACATATGCAGTTTGCTTGTGAACACAAATATATATTTGCAACTTATATACGTACATGGATACACATGAACTCGTGGTTGAGTTTGAGTGTGTTAGGGTTAACAAGAGGTAATGCGGGTTAGGAAGTAGAATATTCTAGAAAATAAATAGAGATTTTTTGTTTTATAATAATACATTTTAAATGCTTGCCCACACGATGCAGATGCATTCAGATTATGAAACCGGTTTTTTATTTTATTGGTAATTTCTGGAGTATATATATATGCATCTTTAGTTTCCAACTGGCTGATGCCGCTCCGAATAGCTCATGTAATTCGCCGGCGCCGCTCCCTTCGGGACGGTGACCGAATTACCGGCACTCGCTTCAGTCAGATTCCGACCCCAGTACGGTAAAGAACAAGGTATATGCAGCTGAAGCGGGCAGGAGTACTTGTGATGGGCGAAAAACCACACGCATTCTGCCGCCGGTCTCTGCTCCGGCAAACCAAAGATACAATTCCGGCGAACATCGAGCACGCCACTCTGAATCAGACCCCAGCAACTATGCCCCACCCACGTGAAGTAATTCTCCGACAGAGACAAATTCTCCAACTTCCCCACCTTCGCCAGCCTGCACACCACGTCCGGCACCGTGCCGTACAGCAAGTTCCCGGCGAGGTTGAGCTGCTCGACACTGGACAAGCAGCCGAACGAATACGGTATCGGGCCGGTAATCCGGTTGAAGCCGGCGTCGAAGAGGACGGCGGCCTTCAGTAGCCCGACCTCGTACGGCAGGCAGCCGGAGAGGAAGTTGTTGAGGAACAGAACTTCGAGGAGCGTGTCCGACGCATTGCCGATGGATCGAGGGATGGGGCCGGTGAAGGCGTTGTTTGCCAGCGTGAGGTACGAAACAGGGGATTCGCCGATGTCGGCCGGCAGCTGAAGGGAAAACAGGTTGTTGTTGAGGAACAGGACGACGGCGGCGGCGAGCGTGAAGACGGATGCAGGGACTGTGCCGGCGAAGCGGTTGAAGCGGAGGTCGATGAAGACGAGCTGGGGGAGAGACAGGACGGCGGCCGGGAAGGCGCCGGAGTGGTTGTTGTTGCTGAGGTCGAGTTCGTAGAGGAAGGGGAGGGAGGAGAGGTCAGGGACGCCGCCGGAGAAGTTGTTGGAGTTGGCGTGGAAGAGGGCGAGATCGGGGAAGGCGTCGAGGAAGCCGGAGAGGGTGGGGGCGCAGAGCCGGAAGCCGTTGAAGTCGACGGAGGCGATGGTGGGGGTGTCGGTGAGGCCAGGGGGGGTTTCGCAGAAGAAGCCGAGGTAGGAGCAGGGGAGGAGGCCGGACCAGGTGGCGGTGATGTTTTTGGGGTCGCAGGTGATGGTTTTTTTGAAGCGTTGGATGATTTTGTAGGCCAGAAATTGTTTTAGGTTGGGGAAATCGGAGGGCTGAGGCTCGGAGGATGGGGAGGCGGCGGGAGGCGGTGAGATGCAGCCGCAGGGGACGGAAGGCGGTGGCGCCGTGATGTTGTTTGACGACTGTGCTCCGGCGTGGGATGAGGAGAGGAGGAGGAGGAGGAGAATGGGGATAGTGGGAGGGATGGTCAAGTTAGGGTGAGTGGTCATTGCCGGCGAATCTCTTCTTCAGTTTGACGGCAGCCGAGGGATTTTAAAGGAGTGTGTGAATCGGTTGTTGTGTCTGAATATTTAATTTGTTGAAATGACGACATAAAATATATCAGGTATGTATGGGTCGACTAAATCAGAATCCTCTCTATTTCAACTGAAATGGAGGGAATCCATTTCACGATCTGCATTGATTTCACTTTAATATGATGGGTTCATCATTTTCCATATTTTTTTTAGATTTTTTTACTCAAAAAAAACTCCATCACAAGATTTTCTTCAGACTTGTCTTATCCATTGGATGCTGAAATGGACCCCGTCCATTTCAAGTGAAATGGAGAGGATCCGGATCCGGGTCGACTATGGGCAAGACGAGGATCTCTATATTTATAGCAACGAGTGATGGGTAAGGGGCTTCTGTCCTACCGTAAATCGCGATAGTATCTCAGTTATGATAGTGCATGTCTGCATGAGGGACCCTCTATCCCGCGCGATATTATCCTGATCATGACACTATCTCGACGCGATGGTGCTCCCGTTGCTTGCAAAGTGGTGAGCGTTATAGTCCGCTATTCGCTCATTTTTGCGGTGAGAATGGAGGTTTGCAAGCGGCGAGAAGAACACAATTTTTATTATAGGTAGAGGAATTGATTTTTTTTAATAAAAAGAGGTAAAATTTTTATTATATTTGGGCAATAACTATATTGAGGTCAATAACGGTTATGTGTAGGTCAAGGCTAACGTCATCAGTCCGCACAGCTATGTGGATAACATCTTCAGTCCGCAAGAACTTGAGAAATCAACCAGATAGCCGCACGACCTGAACTCTAACCGCGCCAACGGCGGTCTGCCGGTCTCCGTGGTCTCTTAATCCAGACTGTGTAGTCCGTAGTTAACTCAAACTAACTGCGCAGTTAAAATTCCAGGAGATTGCTGAGACAGACCGCGAGAAGATAAATGTCCAAGGAACAAGCCAGTTCGCCAGAACCTAATCGTACTACCTGCATGGCCTCCGTGGTTTGTGCGGTCTGCACAGCTCGCACCGCCCACTTCCACTTCAATAATTTCATTAGTTAATGGATGTCATCTCTCCTCTTCTTCTTCCTTCTAGAGAACACGCCACCATTGGTATCAAAGCTTGGATTACATTGATAAAGCCTTATTTTTCTCCCCATTTTACTTAAAAATCCCCAAACAGATTAATACCAAGAAAAGGAACCATTTTTAACTCAATTACTTAACACTTATATGTTATATTAACAAATTTTTAAAACAATATATGAATTTACATTGAAAGAAATATGTTAATTAACATAAATTTATATTTAAAGAAATATGGCTTTCAATGATAAATGCTTATGTTCAAACAATATATAAATATGCACTAAACCATAAAATAAACTTTATCTGTGTAAACGCCCATTGATTGACTTTGGGAGACCTCAGCTAGCTTTTTCCAGGTCTCACTCGTAAACTGCATTGCTCCAACTGATATTTGATTAGTCCCGGACTGTTGAGTCCGCCATGTGGAATATACGGTGATGTCCGAGCATGTGTTGCTACTCGCTAAAAGGGACTGTTTAGTCTCACACTGCCTAGCGTGATTGTTGGTCTTGCGTGTATAAGTGAGGTGGCCACTCCTCCCCTAACAACGTGATTTTGGGGAGTGACGCCACAATATTTGACATGGTATTAGAGCAGGAGGGGATGTGTTGAGTGCGCCATGTGGAATGCACGGTGATGTCCAAGCATGTGTTACGACCCACTAAAAGGGATGATTTAATCCCACACCGCGGTTCGTTGGTTCTGGGTGTATAAGCGGGGTGGCCATTGCTCCCCTAATCGCGCGATTTTGAAGAGTGCTTATGCGGACAAAACATTTTGGATGGAAAAATTCCTCCTAGCACCATCCCTAAGCCTTGCCGCGCTATTTTTTCTACGGACGTAGACCTCCATTACACGGAGCTTTTATATATTTCGCTAATCGGTCCACAATGAAGCATGCAAGTACCCTAAACTTGGATAAGATATGGGCAAAGCAATATGAAGCTTTCCACCAGCACAACAAGGAAAAGTGATAGTTTAGGCTTGCAAGCTTAAGTGCCACCTTTTAATTAAAGATGATCTCTATTAATTTAAACTTTATTTAACTCACATTTTAGATCTTTTTTTTTATCAACCATTCAAATTCTAATTTCATGCAAGTATCATTTTATATACTTTTATAGTGCAATATGACACATTTCTATGATATCCAAATACAAGATTTTTTGTGTAACTTAGACATGTATATTTTTTATAATTGGATGATTAATTAATATCTACATGCATAAAAAAATGAACCATCAATTGTTCTACTTTATGAAAAGAAGATTATGGCTTTGTTTGGGGCCGTTTTTTTGCTCATGTGAATTTGACAAAAATACCACCATTATAGAATGTATGTTTGGACGGTTATGATAACCACCAAAAAAATAATCCTGCTTTGAACTTAAAAATGTATGATGTTTCTTAGATGAGATTCGGCGATCACGAACGACTGTTCATGATCATAGCGTTCACGACCGCCACATCAAATAGTGCCTAAACTTATATATAAGATTAAACGTTGTTCACATAATTACAAAAACCTCTCATCTATATTTCAAAATTACAAAGCAAGCTCCGATAAATCTAGTCTGTTTATAGACTCGTTCAAAGAGAAATCAGTTTATATATATATATATATATATATATATATATATATATATATATATATATATATATATATATATATATATATATATATATATATATATATATACGAGTGACAGGCACGGGCCTCCGGCCCGATGGCTACGCGCCACAGTACCCGGCCGGCGACGGCGGGCTTCGCCCGCCCCCGACGGCCGTGCCCGCAACATATACATATGAGTACTCAAAATGATCGTAAAAAAATATCAATCACGATTACAATTTTTATTTTGTAAAAATTTTACGTTTTTAATTACAATAATTAATTTTTCTCTCTCTCACCACTTTTTTTCTAAAGTATTAAATTTCTCTCTCTCCCCTCATTTTCTCTTTCCAAGACACTCTCTCCCTTCTCTCCCGTCCCTCTATATATATTATATATATATAATATCTTATATTATATAAATTTCCCTCTCTCTCTTTCTCTCTCTCTATAAATCTGCCTCCCTCTTCCCTCTCTTCTCCCTTTCTCTCTCTATCCTTTATTAGCTGTAGGTTTAGGGTCTCTAGAGATTTTTATTTTTTAATATATAAAAAATAAATGGCCAATAAAGATTGGATCTAGATCCGATGGTCATAATCGTTTCAATGAATTTAAAATTCATGGCTCAAGTATTTTTTTTATAGTGGTAGATATATATATATATATATATATATATATATATATATATATATATATATATATATATGAGGAGATATACTGTGCGGGGCAATCCTAAGGTACGGGCGTACGGGCAAGAGAATTTGGAGGTCAAGATGGTCTCAAAATGAAAAGTGATCTCAACATGAAAGTTGTAGATCTCGGCGAGACGAAGAACTTTTATGTTGATCACTTTTTGATTTGGAGCCGTCTTGGATCTCGATTTGGGCCCCGAAATCGGGGGCGGCGGAACTGCTACAGTAAACCGTTCCGCCGCCCCCGATTTTTGGGCCCAAATCTAGGTACAAAACGGTTCCAAATCAAAAAGTGGTCAACATAAAAGTTGTTTGTCTCACCGAGGTCTACAACTTTCATGATGTTCACTTTTCGTTTTGAGACCATCTTGACCCCCAAATTCTCTTGCCCGTACGGTCTGCACCTTAGGATAGCCCGTATATTTTATATATATATATATATATATATATATATATATATATATAAAAGAATCACTAGGTAATAACTAAGATCCCAAGTTTACTGTATTCCTATACAGTATTGCTTTTATATCCGCCTGCTTAGCTCAGAGGTTAGAGCATCGCATTTGTAATGCGATGGTCATCGGTTCGATTCCGATAGCCGGCTCTTTTTCTTTCGATGATTGAAAATCTCTACTCTCACTTTATCTAACTGTGGGGTCGCCAATCTATTATGTCATGTCATGGTAACTTGCAGCTATAGCTATGAATAAAAAAGTTGACTAGAACAATTAGATCTCTACAGAAGAAATTGGAAAATGTAGTTTTTTACTTGAATTTCCTATATGTACAAAAAATCCGAATTTTTATAAAATTCATTTTTATTTTATTGAGTTTTGTTTTGCTGATCCTTTAGTTCAGTCTGAATTTATATATTTTTTTTTTTGTCAAATGAAAGTGAATCAAAAAGGAGCCTTTATATGTCTCGTTACCGAGGACCTCGTTTCAAAAAAATACGCCGGCTGGGGCTTTACCGGGACTAACTATATATATATATATATATATATATATATATATATATATATATATATATATATATACTATAAGCAAGGAGTAAAAGAGTTATGGTGTAACATTTGGATGCCTAAAATGTTCTTCACAATGATGTAACATTTATTCCTTAAATATCATTCATATAATCAACTCTTTTTTTCATTTGTTTGTGTCTTTTTAGTCATTTTTATTATATTAGAGAGTAAAGATAGAAATTACGTTTTGTATGTGAAAACGTATATTTTTTTTTAAAAAATAAAAAATATAATCGCGATTTAGATTTTTTTACGGTCATTTTGAGTACTCATATGTATATGTTGTGGGTGAAAGATATTGTACCTAATCACCTAGAGGGGGGGTGAATAAGTGACTTAAATCTTTTTAACTTTTAGGACAGAATTCAGAATTTATCTCAGAGTTATTTCTACTTGTACACATCAAACAAACAGCAATCACAGATTATCACAAGCACACAGTAGACACACAGTTTTATAGTGGTTCCTCAAGCTTTGGGTACATCCACTTTCTCCCTTCGCCTATCTAGCAGTGTACTAGATTCAGCCAAACTCCTCCACTATCTCAGATCCTCAGATCTTACACTCAGAACCCCAAAACAGGTTCCTACAACTCAGGCCCAAGGCCCTACAACTCAGCTTCTTCTCAAAGCCTACACTCAGCCACCAAGGCCTACACTCAGCCACAACATGCCTACACTCAGCCACCAAGGCCTACACTCAGAGATTCGATTCTCCTACACTCAGGCACACAGGCCCTACACTCAGCATTTATAATTACAGGCTTACAAACTCAGATCCCTAAGGATCCTACAAGAAAATATGAATACAAAAATGTATACTCAACAACTCAGAGAATAGAGAGATGAGTTGTGAGTTTCTTGATGAGTTCTTGGAAGAACTCAGTTGAAATCAATCTGACTTGGCTTTCTTCAAAACTTCTTGAATGTAGAACACAATAAGATTGATTCCCCTCTGTAGTTGATCATTGATCTCTGCTACTTAAGATTCAAACCAAATCTGAACCCTTCTTCTCAACCTGGTTCCAATGGCTGATTTCTTGGATGGAGTTCTCTCTCTCCAACTTCTTAGATCTTCACTTGATAGCTAGATCTACTTTGTATATTGATCACTTGAATTTTCTTATCAATCTCTTTCTGTAGACAGTATAAGCCTATTTATAGGCCTTCTTCATGGTAACCGGCTGGCCCGGTTCATAACTAATTTCTGACAACTCTGACAGGTGCAGTAGATCGTCTGGAATGGCAGCTGTCAAGTCATCCAGTCAGTTCTTGAAAATTCTGTAACTGTATGAAAGTGTCGAGACTGTCTGTCTTTAAGTGTCGACACTTATAGACCAAGTGTCGACACAAGTTGACTAAGTGTCGACACTAGCCTACAAGGTGTCGACAGAACTCCTTGTGTTGTAGATTTTATATCTCGACACTGCTTCTTCTTTATGTGTCGACACTGATAATGTGTGTCAACACAAGTCCTTGTACTTCAGTATTTTGCTGATTTCTTATAAGTGTCGACACATCTCCTTGTGTCGACTCATCTTCATGTGTTGAACTTATTTTAGTGTCAACACATCTTCTTGGTGTCGACACATGTCTTCAGTGTTGATACTTGCTGAGTGTCGACACAGCTACTTGTGTCGACACATTCTTCTTCTGTTGAGACTTCAGCTGAGTGTCAACACATTCTTTCTTGTGTTGACACTTACTTCAAGTATTGAGTCTTTTGCTGAGTGTCGACACATTCTTTCTTGTGTCGACACTTTCTTCAAGTGTTGACTCTTCTGCTGTGTGTCGACACATTACACTGGGTGTCGACACTTATACTTAGACTCTTCTAACTTTTGTTGAGTGTCGACACAGCCTCCAAGTGTCGACACTTTCTGATGTAGACACAGTTTCACTGGGTGTCGACACAACTGCTAAGTGTCGACACTGGTTCACTGGACTTTTCTTCATTAAGTGTCGACACAGCTCCTTGTGTCGACACTTTCTGCCTGGTGTCGACTCAGCATTCCTGGTGTCGACACAATCACTCCAAGTGTCGACACTGCTTGTCTGGGTGTCGACACAAGTCTTCTTAAGTGTCGACACTTTCTTCCTGGGTGTCGACACTTTCTTCCTGGGTGTCGACACATGGACTTAAAAACTTTTTCTTCTTTCCTGCAAATACTTAACCTGCACAAGGTAACTCAAAATATATCAAATACATTTTGATGTATATCATTGAGTAGGGTAAGACTTCTTCAAATCAGGTACATTTAAACCAATGTACCCAACAATCTCTCCCTATTTGGAGAAGTCATAACCCTTAGTCAATGATATACACCATTCAAAATAAAATTATAACATGATGTATAGCAGGAATATATAACAGGGCAATCATAAACATGTATCAATCAAACATGTATACAAAGACATAATCTCAGAATAACTATGAAATAAATTTATCACACAACAAATTTATCACACAGCACATTGTTCTAATAACTTGTCATATTCATATTTCAAAAGTTTACAGAATGTTTAACATCAAAAGATTACATAGTAAAATTAAGAAAATTCAATTTTATTTCTGTTCATCCTCCTTAATCACTATGCCCTTCCCAGATTGTACTTTGGCTTGTACTGAGGCTTCAGTGTCTTCAGCAGCAACAGACTTTTTTCCTTTAAACTCCTTCTTCTTTAGCTCTTCAGCTTTGATCTTTTGCCTTTCAAAATAATGATAAAGCTTGGGAAAGTACTTGCTAGGCTCCTGAGCAGTAGGAGGTAGCTTTCCCATCTTGGTCTTTCTTCTATATTGGACTATGGCCTCCTGCCTTGTCTCATGCTTCCTCCATTCTGATTCAGAAAACCACTTGTTTCTGTCTTGTATATTATCTTTTGCAGCTTTCCATGCAGTCAAAATAATATTTCTTGAGGTGGGGCTCCACTGCTCAAAGTCAAGTCTTTGTTCGGCTTGCTCCCTGAACCTTTTCTTAGACAATCTGGCTTCTTGTTCAGCTTGCTCTTTCAAGATAGCTTCCTGTAAGGCCTCAGATACTGGCTGAACTACTTTGTCAAGAATAACCTTCTGATTTCCATCAGGTGGACTATACATGGATTGTATGTCAGCTTGAACCATATCAAAATCTGGTGGAGGATAGATCACTTGAGCTACTTCAGGTTGCTCACCTCCAAGATATGCAGGGTTAACTCCAGATTCTGCTACATCATTATCATCACATAAAGGAGGATAACCAAGAGTGGCTCTGATGGAATTAGAAACCCATTTTGCATGGTCAGAGCCGGCTTTGACTAATACCCTCTCCCCCTTTATGACTTCTCTTTTTATGTGATCTCTTAAATCATCTTTTTGAAATCTGATTTGGGCATTTAGATAATTGACTTCATCCCTGTGGAAAGGTTTTAACCTTTGGAGTTTTTCAGTGAGAAGCTTCTGAGAGTCTAGAATTGCAGTCTTAACAGCAGTTATTTCCTCTTGGAATGCTTTGTCAAAATCTGCCTTAGCAGTAGCAGTAGAAGTTGTCAGGCCAGCAACAATGTTCTTCATCTCTGTGACTATAACATTGTGAGATTCTGTCAAATTGTCATTCATCCTGATCTGATTCTCAAGAACATAACCCTGCTTCAGTGCAATGTCTTCTACTTGAGCTTTTATGTTCTCTTGATGAGTTGTTAAATAGACTACTGCATTCCCTCCCTTGTGGAAGCAGTCAGTCATTTCCTTCTTATTTAGATTCATTTCAAATCTAATAGACTTTATTTCTTGGGCTAAATCAAATTGGAGAGATTTATGCCCCTCATCCACATATGTCTCTATAGCTTTCCTGTGCTCATCCAGCTTGATTTGCATGACAACCATTAGTGCACTGTAATCAACAGTTGGTGCTGGCTGTGATAGAGGCTGTGGTGCAATAGTTTGCAATGCCTTCTTATAAGTTTGGCTCCTTCTTTTGAATACCTGAAACTTCTTTTTCTTAGCTTTTGCTGCCTCCTCATCTTTAGATGCTGAGGTGCTTGCTATATCTACCCTTTCCTTAGGTAGTTCCTCAACAGCTTGTTGTTTCTCAGGCTCTTGCCTTGTAGTTTCTTCTAGTATTACTACTTGCTCCCCATCAACTGGAGCATTCTCCCCCTCAGCAACAGTTTTTTTGTCAAAATCAGTTTGATCCAGGTTAAGGAATAGATCTTCCATAGTAAATTCTTGTGAAGAATGGGCTGGAGTAACTCTTGGCTCATCTGCTACTGGATCAGATACAACTTGAATTGTAACAGATGTGTCCTCCATGACAACATCTGGTGGTAGACTATCAATCTGTGGTTGCTGATAAACATCAGACAAATCAGTATCCTCTATAGGAAAATCTAAAGCATTAAGCTCAGTGATTACCTCAAGGATGATGTGGGTAGCTTGCTCACTTTCCAGTGGAGCTGGCTCTTCCACTACTAGTGGCTCCCCATGGACAGTATCCTGGTGTATGGGGCTAGCTTGAGGTAGCTCCCCCTGCCTCTCTGCAGCATCTTGGGGAGCTGGAGACTTCACAGCATTTCCTTCTTCATTCTCATCTGGTGTGAAGACAACTTGCTCTTCACTACTAGAGCTGCTAGATGTTTCTTGAGCTACTGGGGCAGTCTTCTGCTTCTTCTTTTGAGGAGTTTCCTTCTCAGGTGTTGGCATCTCCTTGGTCAACACTCTATCCCATCTTGAGAAGATTCTCATATTCATTCTTCTCATGTGGTTGATTTTAGTGCCAGCAGCATGACTCATAACTTCAGGTATAATACCAGCCAAGTATAAACTTAAGATCCTACCCAAATTGGGTTTCTTCAGGCTCTCCTTGATCTTCTCAAAGATCACTACAGACCAGTCAGTTTTCAGGCTGAAGATTATCCTGGTCATAATGCTGAACATATGGGCTGATACCCTATCATGCCCTCCAGGCTTACTCAATATCACTTTGCCAACAATTTCTGACAGGAATTTCCCCTTGTTGTTCATTCCTTTTCTATTAAACACAGATCCAATTTTCAGTTTTGAATCCAGACCACACCATGTCAATGCTTCTCTGGTCTTAGAAGCAGTTACTTCATCCTCTTCTTTTGTCCTTGGTAGATTTAGGACTTTTCTTAAACTTTTTGGTGAGACCTTAACCCTTTCACCATGGATCCTGGACTTGATCTTGAATCTAGTGTCATCCAGGGTTGCTGCATTAAGGAATTCCAGTACTTCTTTCTTCCAGATCTTTGTCGGCTCAGAAACAAGAAATTCTAACCCTGAGTCTGCAACTAGGGTTACCACAGTCTTGATCTCTGGGTCTGCTTCATCAAACGCATTCTGCACCAGTTCATAGCCTTCGTTGACGTTCTCCTCGAGCTTTGGCGCCATTAGGGTTTGAAGAATTTGACTAGAGAGAAGAGAGGTGTCGACACACAAGTTTGGTCTCGAAACTTTAGAGAGCGTGTCGACAGACAAAGGCAAAATCTTATTTATACCTTTCTAAGTTTGAAGATGAAAGGGCGAGTCAGCTAACTTAAATTGTGTCGACACTGTGGATAAGTGTCGACACAGACTTATAATGTCTCGACACCTATGTGTCGACACAAATTTAGTCAAAATATATATGTGTCGACACTTGATTATGTGTCGACACCACTCAACTCGACATTTAGTCGAGACTTTACTTAGATAATTCTGAGTAAATACTAAGTGTCGACACCACCTTGGATGTGTCGACACCTACTTGTCATGTGTCGACACTAATATTCTGAAGTGTCGACACCAACTTCCTAGAAGTGTCGACACCTTTTCCCTGAAGTGTCGACACCACTTTTCTGTGTCGACACAGATATCTATGTGTGTCGACACCATTTTACTTAGCCATATCTATAAACTTATTCTAAGCTTATCATACCTAGTTCAATTTTAAACCTATTGAACTTTGATTCTTCTAGAGTCTTAGTATACATATCAGCTAGTTGATTATCTGTTCTAACATATTCCAGTAAAATATCTTACTTTTTCTACATGTCCTCTAAGAAAATGATATTTTATTTCAATATGTTTTGTTCTACTATGGGATACATGATTATTAGCAATTGATATAGCACTAGTAGAATCACAAAAGAGTGGAGTTCTACTTACCTGAATTCCATAGTCCTCAAGCTGATGTTGTATCCATAGAAGTTGAGCACAACAACTTCCAACAGCCACATATTCTGACTCTACAGTGGAGATAGCCACACTTGTTTGCTTCTTACTACTCCATGAAATTAGCCTCCCACCTAGGAATTGACAGGTTCTAGTTGTGCTTTTTCTATCTTCTTTGCATCCTGCAAAGTCTGCATCTGAATAACCTGTTAGTTCAAAATCCTCATTCCTAGGGTACCAGAGGCCTAGATAAGGAGTGCCCTTTAGATATCTCAATATCCTTTTGACTGCTGTCAAATGAGACTCCTTAGTGCATGTTTGATACCTTGCACAGACACATGTAGCATACATGATATCTGGTCTACTTGCAGTCAAATAGAGTAAGGAGCCAACTATCCCTCTATACAAAGTCTCATCTACAGGTTTCCCTGCATCATCTTTGCTAAGAGACATACTTGACCCCATAGGAGTCTTCATGGTACTAGATGAATCCATACCTTACTTCCTTATGAGTTATAGGGTGAACTTAGACTGTCATATGGATAAACCATTCTCAGTCTGTCTAACTTGGAGGCCCAAGAAGAACTTAAGTTCTCCCATACTACTCATCTCAAATTGTCCTTGCATTAGTTTTGCAAACTTTTTGCAAAGACTACTTTCAGTAGACCCAAATATTATGTCATCTACATATATTTGGACTAGTATTACTTTGCCTCTGGATTCCCTAAGGAATAGAGTCTTGTCTATTTTCCCCCTTGTGAACTTGTTCTCAATGAGGAAACTAGACAGGGTTTCATACCAAGCCCTAGGGGCTTGCTTTAACCCATATAAAGCTTTCCTAAGTCTATAGACATGATTATGTTGAGTTGAATCAACAAAACCTGATGGCTATTCCACATAGACTTCCTCTTTTAGATTACCATTCAGAAATGCTGACTTTACATCCATTTGGTAAACTTTAAATCCTTGAAAGGTTGCATAGGCCAAAAACATTCTTATGACATCCAGTCTGGCTACTGGAGCAAAGGTTTGATCAAAGTCAATACCTTCTTCCTGCCTATATCCTTTAGCAACCAATCTTGCTTTGTTCTTAATGATGACTCCATGTTCATCCATCTTGTTCCTAAAGATCCACCTGGTTCCAACTATGTTGTTGTCTTTTGGTTTAGGAATAAGATCCCAGACCTTGCATCTCTTGAACTGATTCAGCTCTTCTTGCATTGCTTCAATCCAATGTGGGTCTAGGATGGCTTCTTCAAACTTCTTTGGCTCAACTTGGGATAGAAAACTGGAGTAGAGCACTGCATTCAGATTTCTGCTCCTTGTTTGTACCCCTTGTCTTGGATCACCAATGATTTGTTCTACTGGATGATCTCTAAGATGCCTATTGGCTGGAGGCATCCTGACTTCAGGTTGAACCTCTTCAGTTTCTTCATTTTGCTATACTCCTTGAACTTCTTCTGCATTAGGTACATGTAGTACTCCCCATGGACAACAACCACTATCTTCTACTATCTGTCTTGCAGTAGGTTCTTCTTCTATAGTGAGCTTGTCCATCTTCTTAGTAATACTTGTGGAGCTGCAAATACTACTAGACAACTCATTGTTAATAAGTCTAGTTTCATGAAAGACTACATGTACTGACTCCTCTACAATTTGAGTAGACAAGTTGTAGACTCTATAAGCCTTACTGTTGTTGTTGTACCTAACAAAAATTCCCTCTTGGGACTTGGCCGCAAATTTTGTCAAGTAAGACTTTCCATTGTTAAGTATAAAGCACTTACAACCAAAGATCCTGAAATAGGATAGGTTTGGTTTTCTACCTTTCACAACCTCATAGGGGGTCTTCTTGTGGCTTTTAGTAATGGTAGTCCTATTAATAACATGGCATGCAGTATTAACTGCCTCAGCCCAGAGATATTCTGGTACTGATGTATCACTTAATAGGGTCCTACCAGCCTCAATCAAGGTTCTATTCTTCCTCTCAGCAATGTCATTTTGCTGAGGTGTTCTAGGTGAAGAAAACTCTTGAAATATCCCAAATTTTTCACATAGTTTTGCCATACTATCAGACTGAAATTCAGTACCATGGTCACTTCTTATTTTGACCACTGTACTGTCTAGTTCATTCTGAATCTGTTTGACAAAGCTATAGAAGACACTAGGTGTTTCAGATTTCTGTCTAAGGAAGAACACCTAGGAAAACCTTGAGTAGTCATCTACAACCACAAAGGTATAGACCTTCCTACCTAGGCTGTGAACTGGCATAGGACCAAAGAGATCCATATGCAAGAGGTATAAACACCTCACAGCATCTTTGTTTTCAATGCTACTAAAGGTGGATCTAGTCTGCTTGCCCTTTTGACAAGCTGAGCATATTCCATCTTTAATACACTTAACATGAGGATCATTCCTCACTAACTCTTTGCTAAAGAGTTTGCCAATTGTCTTGTAATTTAGATGGGCTAGCCTCTTGTGCCATTTGACACAATGAGAGACTTTCTCATCTGCTACAAGACACACTTGAGAACCATTGGTCTCACACATAATGTCTAGGCAGTAGATATTCCTCTTTCTATGACCTGTTAAAATGATCTCTTGATCATTTGACCTCTTGATATGACAACCATCCTTAACAAATGAGATGTCATATCCTACATCACTTAATTGACTTATACTAGTTAGGTTGTGTTTCAAACCTTTAACATAAGCCACTTGAGTAATTGTAACTAAGTTACTAGAAATGTTACCAAACCCTTTGATGATTCCTTTTTCAGAACCACCAAAGGTGACTTTAGGACCATCTTTGATTGGAGTATAGTCCTTTAGTAATTCCCTAGTTCCAGTCATATGTCTGGAACATCCACTGTCCAAGTACCATATTGGGGCATGACCACTTGGACTCACCTGCAAAACAGATTAGTGAACCTTAGAACCCAAAGAATTATTGGGTCCTTGGTACTGGTTAGTTTGCTTCCTCATAAAGCTACCTGCAAGTTTTCCAACAGGCAGTTTGCTACTCACTTTGGCACTAGCATTGTGCCAACAGTTCATGGCAAAGTGGCCTACCTTGCCACAGCACCAACACTCAAACCTATTGTACATTTGCTTAGGTACAGTCTTAGCTATTTTATTTACAGCTGGCTTGTTGAGAGTTGTGGCTTTGCCTTTGGACTTGGACTTGACAGTCCTAGCTGGTTTAGAAAACCCCAGTCCAGCTTTACCTTTTTGATGAACAAATTCATCAATTAAGGGTAGAACAGACTTTGGTTTTGAAAACCTAGCAACCAAATCTCTCTCATTCTGAAGACTAATCTGCAGACTCTTGATTTGATCATTCTTAAATGATATAGTCCCCATCTGAATCACAGTTATGTGCTTCAGTCTGGCTATCTCATTAAGTTTTTGATCAAACAACTTCTCATAATCAGTTGCAGCCATTTTGAGACTTGTAATCTCCTTAGCTTGACTCTTGGCCAAGGATTTGCATTTCTTAAATGCTTGCAACAGAACTTTATATTCATCTATCAATTGATGAATATCCTCTTCAGACTCAGATGCATTCTCATCACTTGATGATGATGAATCTGATTCTGAACTAGCACAAGAAATTGAACTTGAAGAACAACTTTGTACCTTACTAGGTCCTAGCTGCTCCAGGATTTTGTCGCTTTCTGTCAATGCCATCAGTCCTTGGCACTGACTGTCTTCTTGATCATATATGGAGTTCATGATCTGAATGAACTCTTCTTCTTCTTCCTCAGCAAACAGTCATATATATGCCTCATCATCTGACTCAGTTTCTGATGAAGAAATATCTGACATGCTCTTATCCTTTTTGGCAACAAAAGACTTTTCCTTCTTGCCTTTGAAATGAGTCTTTTTCTTATCATTAGAATCCTTCCTTTTCTCAGGACAATCTGCAATCACATGTCCTTGTCTATTACAGCAATAGCATACTATTTTTGAAAGAGTTGCTTTGCTAGACTTGGTCTTTCTCCTGTCTTTCTTTGAAGACTTTTTATTCTGATAATAGTCTTCTTTACCCTGTGAGGTAGATGGCTTTGTCCTCCACTGTTTCTTCTTTAAGAACTTCTGAAAATGTCTTGTGAAAGCAGCAAACTCCTCATCACTTTCACTGCTTTCAGACTTTCTGCTTGCTGACTCATCTGACTCAGTTTCAGCTACTTTTGGTGGTGGAGATGGTGACTTACTTCTGTACTTTCTGGGGGCTTCTGTTTTAAATGCCACTGTCCTTTCTTTATGTTCACTTCTTGTAGATTTCTCCTCTTCTTTCCTCACTGTCAACTGCATTTCATAGGACAGCAGTTTGCCAAACAGTGTTGGTGGAGGAATTTCTGCTAACTTTGTCATTTCCCTAATGGCACAGATCTTGGTGTCACAATCTTTTGTAAGAGACCTTAAGAACTTATCATTAAGCTCATAATTACTGAACTCTCTGCCATAGGACATAAGTTCATTCACAATTCTATAGAACTTCTTATAGCATTCGGTTATGCTATCAGATCTACCTTGTCTAAAACTTTCATATTCTTGGTTGAGCAAAGATTTTCTGTCTTGCCTCACTTCTTCAGAACCCTCCATATACACTATCAAGGTATCCCACATCTCCTTGGATGTCTTGCAGTGTATCAAATTCTGAAAGGTAGCATCATCTATAGCACTTACAATGATGTTCTAAGCCTTCTTGTCCATTGTGGCTAGAACTATTTCATCCTTTGCCATTTCAGAGAAATCCTTAGGTGTTCTCTGATTGGCATCTAAGACTGAAACCTTCATGGGCACATATGTCCCTTCTTTCACTGTGATATAAATCCTACGGTCTGAGGCTTCCATAAAAAGTCTCACCCTTTCCTTCCATATACCAAATATCTCTTTTCTGCATCTGGGTAGCTTCATGGATCCCAATTCCTTATGATTCTCAGTGGAACCCATGGTTCTTGATTTTCTTGATTCTGTAATGTACTTAGACTGAATCTGCCAACAGGATCTACTCAGATTGTTAAGTCCCTTTTTGAGTAACCTGGCTCTGATACCACTTGAAAGATATTGTACCTAATCACCTAGAGGGGGGGGGGGGGTGAATAGATGACTTAAATCTTTTTAACTTTTAGGACAGAATTCAGAATTTATCTCAGAGTTATTTTTACTTGTACACAACAAACAAACAGCAATCACAGATTATCTCAAGCACACAGTAGACACACAGTTTTATAGTGGTTCCCCAAGCTTTGGGTACATCCACTTTCCCCCTTCACCTATCTAGCAGTGTACTAGATTCAGTCAAACTCCTCCACTATCTCAGATCCTCAGATCTTACACTCAAAACCCCAAAACAGGTTCCTACAACTCAGGCTCAAGGCCCTACAACTCAGCTTCTTCTCAAAGCCTACACTCAGCCACCAAGACCTACACTCAGCCACAACAAGCCTACACTCAACCACCAAGGCATACACTCAGAGATTCAATTCTCCTACACTCAAGCACACATGCCCTACACTCAGCCTTTATAATTACAGGCTTACAAACTCAGATCCCTAAGGATCCTACAAGAAAATATGAATACAAAAATGTATACTCAACAACTCAGAGAATAGAGAGATGAGTTGTGAGTTTCTTGATGAGTTCTTGGAAGAACTCAGCTGAAATCAATCTGACTTGGCTTTCTTCAAAGCTTCTTGAATGTAGAACACAATAAGATTGATTCCACTCTGCAATTGATCCTTGATCTCTGCTACTTAAGATTCAGACCAAATCTGAACCATTCTTCTCAGCCTGGTTCCAATGGCTGATTTCTTGGATGGAGCTCTCTCTCTCCAACTTCTTAGATCTTCACTTTATAGCTAGATCTACTTTGTATATTGATCACTTGAATCTTCTTATCAATCACTTTTTGTAGACAGTATAAGCCTATTTATAGGCCTTCTTCATGGTAACCGACTGGTCCGGTTCATAACTGATTTCTGACAACTCTGACAGGTGCAGTAGATCGGCTGGAATGGCAGCTGTCAAGTCATCCAGTCAGTTCTTGAAAATTCTGTAACTGTCTGAAAGTGTCGAGACTGTCTGTCTTTAAGTGTCGACACTTATAGACCAAGTGTCGACACAAGTTGACTAAGTGTCGACACTAGCCTACAAGGTGTCGACAGAACTCCTTGTGTTGTAGATTTTATATCTCGACACTGCTTCTTCTTTATGTGTCGACACTGATAATGTGTGTCAACACAAGTCCTTGTACTTCAGTTTTTTGCTGATTTCTTGTAAGTGTCGACACATCTCCTTGTGTCGACTCATCTTCATGTGTTGAACTTGTTTTAGTGTCGACACATGTCTTCAGTGTTGATACTTGCTGAGTGTCGACACAGCTCCTTGTGTCGACACATTCTTCTTCTGTTGAGACTTCAGCTGAGTGTCAACACATTCTTTCTTGTGTCGACACTTACTTCAAGTGTTGAGTCTTTTGCTGAGTGTCGACACATTCTTTCTTATGTCGACACTTTCTTCAAGTGTTGACTCTTCTGCTGTGTGTCGACACATTGCACTGGGTGTCGACACTTATACTTAGACTCTTCTGACTTTTGCTGAGTGTCAACACAACCTCCAAGTGTCGACACTTTCTGATGTAGACACAGTTTCACTGGGTGTCGACACAACTGCTAAGTGTCGACACTGCTTCACTGGACTTGTCTTCATTGAGTGTCGACACAGCTCCTTGTGTCAACACTTTCTGCCTGGTGTCGACTCAGCATCTCTGGTGTCGACACAATCACTACAAGTGTCGACACTGCTTGTCTGGGTGTCGACACAAGTCTTCTTAAGTGTCGACACTTTCTTCCTGGGTGTCGACACGTGGACTTAGAAACTTTTTCTTCTTACCTGCAAACACTTAACCTGCACAAGGTAACTCAAAACACATCAAATACATTTTGATGTATATCATTGAGTAGGGTAAGGCTTCTTCAAATCAGGTATATTTAAACCAATGTACCCAACAGTGGGCGTAGCCCGCAGCGGCACATAGCACGGGCGAAGCCCGCCTAGATTCGTCCGAAGACCACCCAAGAGCTCTCCCCTCCTTTTTATTTGTTTGGGCTGGATCTTGAGTGGTCTTTTTAGTCATTTCTTCTTATACTTTGAGAATTCTTCTTATAGATACGGTTGAAGATCACCCAACTCGCAGACGAAAAAAATGATTCAGTCTGATTTAGCCACCCTGTTCGACAGACAGTAGATTTTGAGAACGAATGTCGCTCTCATGATAAATGTCGCCCCCAAAATAAATGTCGCCCCCACGACAAATGTCGTCCCCTCGACAAATGTCGCACCCTTGACAAATGTCACACCCACGACGAATGTTGCCCGCACGGGGCCCCCGTGCACGACTGCTTATATATATATATATATATATATACACACACACTAATATAAACGTGAACTCTGGAGCTCTGTCGTTTTAAAAAAAAAAATCAGTCAACCGTCGCCGGCGGAGCCGGCGGCCGGCTAACCGGACCTCCCCTCCGGGGTCCCCGGACCCCGGCGACCCCGGTGGGGGTAGGCCGGAGGCGAATCGGCATGGCTACCGCCGTCGGAGGGCCTGCCTGTGAGCTCCAGGTTTGGGGCTCACGGGCATGGCCACCGACGGAGAGGGCCCTGCCGGTTCGCCTCCAGTCTAACCCCGTCGGGGTCGCCGGCGTCCGACGATTGGCCTGCCCCCTCCTCCTCTTCCCGTGCACCCCTCGTCCTCCGCATCCTCCCCCCTCCTCTCCCCGCTTTAATTATACCGTAAGTCCTAAGTTCTTATTATTATATTATAGATAAATAATATTATTTATAATAAATAATATTATTTATAATAAATAATATTATTTATGTTGCGGGCAAACTCGGCGTCCCGGTCGGACCGGAGTAACTGGACCGCCTAAGCTTTCGGGACGGTCGAGCGCGCACATAGTCAGTTAAAAGTTCGAATTGACACAAGATGTTTTTACGTGGAAAAACCTCTCAACTGGGAAAAAAACCACGTGACCGGATCTGTGCTGGTCAAAATTCACTATCTGCTCGCGATTACAGGGCGTTTGGGGAATCGAGGGCGACAGACCGCTCCTCGTTACAACTTAGAGGTGAGAGAGAATTTCACGACTCGCAACGGGCAACAGGCTGCGCCGAAGGAGTGCAAAATGCTAACTTGATGGCTGGTGTGCTTGAACGCTGACGGTTGTTGTCTTATTCCTTCTTCTGCGCACTTGGGGACTTGGCTCGTAGGCGGCTTGAAAACTACTCGAGGGAGGAGTTCAGCAGAGCTCTGGCCAGAGGAAGAAGAAGATTTCGGGCAAAAAAGTGAGAAATGAGGAGGCATGAGGCTCCTTTTATAGCCTCCAGGAGGTAGTTATGGCGGGGCCCCCACTAACTTAGTGGCTTAGTGGGTGGTTACTTGCAGATCGGACGGAAACGAATGCCCAGTAACGATCAGACGGTTGCGGGCGGCGGCAGGCGGCGGCCGGCGGCGGTAGTTGCTGAATGGGAGGCCACCATGATCTCTCATATTATGATGGAGATCATGGGGGAGTGGGTTGACCAGTCAAACCCATGATCTCCACAATAGGAGGGATCATGGGTGAGATCAGTGCACACCCATTCTTATATAAATGGGGCGTCATCCCCATCAATTTATAATTTATATTATATATTAATATTATATAATATTATTTATATTAATAATATATAATATAATATTATATTATATTATACATGCGAGCTTTTTCGCACGGGCTACGTCTGTGCTCGAAGCTCTTGGGCGGCCTTCGACCGCATCCAGATGGACTTTGCCCGCCTCCGCACGGGTTTCGTCTGTGCTTGATGCTTCGGGCGGCTTTTGGCCGCGTAGATGCGGTCCCTGCTTCCACGTAGTTAACAGGCTCGACACCGCAACCGCTACTCGCGGCCCCCGAAGCGCTTATGCAAAATCAAACAATCACAGGGAAGCAAAACTGTTTGTAATATTTGTTACTTTTTGTTGGACACTCAGGAAATTGCCTAAAGGAACACAGTTGTTGGGGGAGATTTTTTGAATCGTGCGTTCCAAAATCTAAATTCGTGTGAAATCCTAGTTCTCCGCATGGAGGAAGCAAATAAATGATCTAAAATTATAAGGCGATTGTTAACCGCAACTCGGTTTTGATTATTCACACCCCATTGTTAACTGCAATTCGAAAATATTATCGCACCTCGTTTTTTTTTCTTGCCGCACCCTCATATTTTTCTTGACACGCCTGTAAATATCCTCTATTAGTGTGCGTGAGACGACTAATAGAGTAGTGTTGTACGATGATTTCACTTGGGTATTATACTTTTAGAGCACCGAAAAATATCCATTTTTAACCGGAGAGAGGGACATGGGCGCCGACGGAAGGAGCACGTTGGAAGGAGCGCCATCTTGTTAACCAGAGAGAAAGATGGCGCAAGGAAGATGCCAGAGACGGGAGCAGCTCTGTGAAGAAAAAGACGGGATACAGCTTCCACGAAATGAGGGAGATGTGATGCGAGTAAAGTTTTAGAAAAAAAATTTTAAAAACCAAAATGAGATGCAGACAGTCACAGGAGGGGTGCTGTTAACAAATCTAATGGGCATGAAAAACTATTCTGAATCACGCACGATCATTCTGTACCGAAAAAGCTTGAGCAGTTTATTGGGATCAATGATGTCACAATGTTTAATTGCATAGTAGCAATCATATATTATATGATTTTTTTTAAATTAGGATGCTTTTTCTGCGAAATTAAAAAAATTTGATGCAGCAGAACCTTGGCATGAATTATGACATGTTACAAATAAAGTAAAATTATTTTCAAATTAATATGCGATCATGATGATTCAAGAGTGATGTAAGACAGGGAGGAGTGTATTACTACGCAGCACGTGTAGAAGATGTTTTATTGCGGGTGATGATTGCAATTGCAAAGTGAAAGAGATGTGCGCATGTGTGGTGGTGGTGGTGACGTGGGCGTCCATTATCATCATCTGAAATACCAGTTTTACAACCTTGTTAGGGTTCCAATGATAGATTTTTGGATAAAAAAGTCATTTTTAATATTGGATTGGATATAATTTGGTCACATTTGAAGAAAAAACCTGATCTACTTTTTTCAATTCGCTTGGAAAAACTCAGACAAAAGATAGGGCACAGTAACGACAAAGGATCCACATATCCGACCTCACTATAATGGGATAAAAGCTTGAATGTTGTTGCTTGGAAAAACTCAAGCACGATTGGCAATAATTTAATCATAAATTGAACGATCTGTCAAATTGTTCAAGTGAATGAAAATATTTGCGGAGAATTTTTTTGAATGTGAGATCATAATCAGTTTGATGCTTAAAACAGTTGCAAAATTAGAATGGCTCTTACTCTGTAATTTGGATAGTTGTAAAACTAGAATGACTTTTACATGCACAAAAAGTCTACTAAGAGAAGAAAAATAGGAACCTTCAATAAGGATAGTTGGCGGACCGTGGGGGGGGGGGGGGGGGGGGATGCGGGGTGGCGTAATGGCAATGTAGGGGGGGTGCGGGGTGGCGTAATGGCAATGTAGTGCTTCCTTGTTTTAAGGTTGATGCAAAAATTGCAAGATAAGACCCAAGAACCTGTTCAGCGGGCCTGATCGGGCTGAAAACAAAATGAAGAAATAGGGCGCCGACTGGAGGCCAGACGCCGCACAGAGAGAGAGAGAGATCCCCTTGCCGGAGAAGTCTTGGCCAAAGAATGTCCGGCTGGGGTCACATTCGCACTTTGGCATTCATAGTCCTGCTCCGGCTCATTCATCTTGGGATAATTTCATACTTTAATGTTCATTATTATTATTATTATTATTATTATTATTATTATTTCAATTACAATGTAGTAGCCTATACAGGAATAATTCCAAAAACTGACCATGAAAGATACCATACCTCCTACTTCTGAAATTACAAAAACCTCAAGTTTTACATTTTTCAACATTCATGCAAGAAAAAGACCTCCCTTGAATAAATTTTCAAGGGAGGTCTTCTTTGCATGGATAGATGTTAAGAAATGTAAATTTAGAAAGATTTTCGTAATTGTAGAGAAAGATGTAAAAGAGAGAATAATTCAAAATTTTATTATATTTTTAAATACAAGAATACATATATTTATGTAGAGAAAAAAGAGGTGAGTATTTTACATCGACAATGTGAGACTAAATAGAATATACATGAACTCCTCCTAATGGGCTTTTTTCATTACAACTTAACACTTCCCTGCAAGCTAGAGCGTACAAATCATAGGTACCAAATAATGTTCGAGAGAGAGCTTTCGTGAATATATCAACTTGTCCTGACGCAGAGACATGCTTTAACTCCAACTTCTTCGATTGAACTTTTCCCCGAATGAAGTGACAGTCAACTTCGATATGTTTTGTTCGCTCATGGAATACGAGATTTTTGACAATATATATGGCTGCTTGACTGTCATAGAACAGTGTGGCCGGAGAGGAGAGTTTGAGGCCCAAATCACTGAGAAGACTCTCAAGCCAGGTGAGCTCAGAGGCAGCCATTGTCATAGCACGGTACTTGACCTCAGCAAATGAGCGAGCAACAACTGACTGTTTCTTGCTAAGCCAGGTAATATGGTGTCCACCAAGGTAGCTACAAAAATCAGCCGTGGAACGCCCATCATCAAGGAAACTTGCGTAGTCAACATCAGAGTACACAACAAGGGACAGAGAGAAGGAAGGTTTGTAAACAAGTCCTTGTCCTGAAGAAGTCTTCAAGTATCTGAGAATCCGCTAGACGGTTTGGAGATGAGATGTCCGAGTAGTATGCATAAATCGGCTCACAACCCCAACAACAAATGAAATATCAGGTCATGTAACCGCAAGATAGATTAGTTTCCTTACCAAGCATCGGTAGTACTATGGATTTGTAAGAACAGGATCAGTTCCAGATCCATGTGCAAGCAACTTGTGATTCACATCCATAGGAGTGTTTGTAGGTTTGCATCCTGAGTAGCCCGCATATTGAAGAAGATCAGTGCAATACTTCTGTTGGGATAGGACAAGTCCATTAGGTCTCCCTGGCCTGCAACCTCAAGCCCAAGAAAGTACCGAAGATTGCCCAGCTCTTTTGTCCGAAAAGCTGAATTTAAATGTTGCTTGATGTTTCTAATATCGGTGGTGTCGTCGCTCATTATTAGAATGTCATCAACAAACACAAGGAGGATTACAGTGCTTGTTGGTTGATGACGAGTGAAGAGATAGAGAGAAATCAACAGAACTCCATGTGAAACCAACCTTGCGAACCACGTCACCGAATTTGTCAAACCAAGCGTGAGAAGACTGTTTGAGACCATATATAGATTTCCGCAGATGACATACACGAGACTACCCCGTGGTCTCAAACTCGGGCGGTTGGTGCATATAAACAGTCTCTTGGAGATCACCATTGAGAAAGACATTTTTGATGTCCAGCTGATGTAGGGGCCACAGTCGATGCACGACAAGGGAGATCAGTACTCGAACAGTATTCAACTTGGCGACCTCGAAGAAGGTTTTGTCGTAATCAAGGCCATATTATTGAGTGAAACCACTGGCGATGAGGCGGGCATTGAGACGTTCAACAGTGTCATCTGGAGCATGTTTGACAACAAGACCCATTTGTAGCTACACAAGACTGGCCGGGAGGGAGAGGAACTAGGCCCCAAGTCCGGTTAGCCCATAGGGTTCTTCGCCCATGGCCGCACACCACCACGGGTGTTGGAGAGGTTCCTGCAAAGAGTGAGGAACAAAAATATTGGAGAGGGAGGACAAATTTGAGAAGAGGCGGAGATAGACAATGTAGTGAGACATAATTCATCATTGGATGAGCCCTAGAGAGTGATGTCGGATCGTTAGGCCGCAGGATATCATCGGTAGAAGGGAGCTGCTGTAGAGCATTTGTCCGGGATGAACGACGAGTATAGACACGAAGAAGTGGAGGAGGTGGTGGAGGTAATGCTGGCACTGGGAGAAGAGGAACTGTGTGGGGCAAAGTCGTGACGGGGACAGCCAGACGAGCAATAGTGGAAGGTGGAGGCAGTGTGGAAGAGGCAGAGTAGAAGGGTTGATCCTCAAGAAAGCTGTCATCAACGGAGACGAGCACCTTTTCATCTGCAGGAGAGTAGAAGACATCTTTTCTGAGTGCAGGAGTAGCCAACAAACATACATTTTTGGCTCGAGGGGCAAGTTTGTCATTCGGTGGTCCAAGGCAGTGGACATAGCAGGTATAGCCAAAGACACGGGGCGTGAGGGAGAATAGAGAACTAGAAGGAAATAGAAGGCCGAATGAAGAAGCAAAATCAAGCATGGAGGGCGTGCGATTGATGAGATGATAAACAATAGAGACAATAAAGTTCCAATGTTTTGTGGGCACCTGATAAGTGACCGAGTGACATCAAAAAGATGTTAATTCTTCCGCTCGGCCACACTATTTTGCTGGGGTGTATAAGCACACGAGGTATGATGGACAATCTCAAACTCGGTGTATAAATTTGAGAAGGTGCGGCTAGTATATTCACGAGCATTATCAGTGTGAATTGCCTTTAAGATAACAGAGAATTATGTATGTGTCTCAATAATAAATGCTCGAAAGACAGATGTTAGTTTAGTACGATCGCGAAATAGATAAAGCCATGTGAGACGCGAATAATTATCAATAAAGATAACAAAATATCGATAACCAAAAACACTGGAGACTTTATAGGACCCCAAGATATCAGAATGTACTAAAGAGCACGGAGTATCACTCTGTTTACATGTAGGTGAAAAAAAAACACAATGTTACTTGCCAAAGATACATGATTGACAAGAAAACTCATGCAAGGAGACACCAAGAAGATCCTTCTTTAGAATTGGGAGAGGAGCGTGGCTAACACGACGATGTCAATCAATAGAGGCGACTACAGAGATGATGGTAGGGGGAACATCCAAGAAATAAAGCTCATTAGACAGACGTCCTTTACCAATGATATTCGGTGTTTGACGATCCTGCACAACAAAAGGCGAAAAAGAGAAGATTAAGCATCAATCAAGATCCAGCAAGCCTACTAACATATAGTAGATTGAAGGGAGATACTGGAAAATGAAGGACCGAGGACAAGGAGAGAGTAGGAGTGAGCCACAGGTCAACAAATCCAGACACCGGAGTTGTCTCGCTATTTTGCCACAGTGATGAACTTGGGATAATCGTAGTGCGTGTACTGAGGTGGTTTCTGAGAGGTAATGTGATGACTAGCACCAGAGTCCACAATCCGGTGAGAGCTATGAGAGAGACATGATATACCTTTGGTGGAGAAAGGAACAACCGAGACACAAGAGCGATTAACAACTTATTGGAGTTGTTGAAGCTATAGGCGAAGGTCGTTGATATCTTGCTGGGTAGACTAGCGTAACTCGGTCGGAGTAGAGCCTGGGTGATGAGGAGCAGCAACAGTTGTAGCAGTAAGATGGGGAGATAGTCCATGCTTGCAGTAGCAGGTGGCTACAAGATGAACATCGCGACCACAGTGGGTACACTTAGAATGGATCACCCCGCGCGTCCTCAACCTAGAGACGTGAAGCAACCTCCCCAATTAGAAGAGCCACGAGCTGGAAGAGCATGAGTAGGTAAGAGGGCTATTGGAGCAGATCCGGAGAGAAACTAGGAGGAACCTCAGATGGTGGTGTAACCTTGAGCAGCATAGAGCAAACATCAGACAAAGAGGGCATAGTGGAAGAGGAAAAAATATGAGCTCAGACGTCGTGAAAATGACCGTGAAAAAATATGAGCTCAAAGCCATCATCATAGCGATCCCAACAGCTCCCTTTTGTGCCAGTTGAGTTGCAAGATTTGTGGAGGGGGGCTGATGTTGTATTCAGGCTTCCACTAGAGTTTTAGCCTTCACAACAAAGGAAGTCAAGTCACCTGCGTCTCCAAGGTCCAGTGATTGAAGGACAGAAATAATGTCAAACATGTGTTGTAAGTTGTCCTTGCCAGAGTATAGAGAATGCAGCTCATCCCACATTTCTTTGTCCGTTCATAATACATGATCATTCGGTATGGCTCGACGTCCATGAAATTAAGCAACTAGGCTTGGACCTAGCAGTCATTAAGGACCCAATCATCAGTAGGGTCAGTAGGTTGGACCCGAGTGAGATGATGGAGAAGACCCTTGATCTGTAGAACATGACGAACCGAATGTACCTATTCGACAAAGTTGGCCTTCTTGCTGAGGGAGATGGTGGTTATGCGAAGCTCATCACAAATTTCAGAAGGCGGGGCAACAACACGTGCGAGAAGGGAGGGAGCTTTCATAGATGACATGACGGCTAGAAAAGAACGATCAGGAAGCTAGAAGAAACTGACAGGGCGGCTAGAAGACGGCGACCTAGCGGATAGAAGCAGACAAACCACAAACAAGAGTGGGCAGAGAGGAATGCGGCTAAGGCCTCAACGGACTAGTTGGCAGCAGACATGCTGCAACTAGCACGACGACAAGAGAGCAAAGGTCGCAGGAAGCAGAGGTCGCGGCTAGCAACACGCAGAAGTGACAAATCGCAGGAAGTAGGCCGCAAGTCAAGCCACGACGAGTAGAGAGCAGCAAGGAATAAGTCACAAACAGAGGCTGATGCGAACTAGGCAAGCGGCTAGCCAACGAGGCCGACGCGAGTAGAGAGCAAACACGCTGTTAGAAAGAGAACCCATGGTTTAAAAGGCAGAGAGCGGCTAGCGGACAAGGCAAGCGACTAACCAATAGGGCCGCTGCATGTAGAGAGCAGAGAACAAACGTGGTTAGAGGCAGTTAGAAATAGAACCCACGGTTTAGAAAGCAGAGAGCGGATTGGCGGTTAGAAAGACGCAAGCCGCAGAGAAGAGGAAGCCGCGAAAGCGAGGAGCCCACTGGTCAGGAGATTATAAAAATCGGAGAAAAGAGGAAGAGAGGCGGATGACACAAAAAGGAGAAGGAAGCGGCTAAGAAGGGAGAAGACCACAACCCTGTGCGATTATAAGACAGAAGAGAGGCTGCAGAAGGTGCCTAATCGGAGACCGCAAAGGAGTCCGCGAGGGGCGGTTAGACTGACGGTCCGAGGAGAGATGGCGGCCTGGAGTAGAAATCGCGGGACGGGAGGATTGATGTGGAACCATGGAAGAAGGGGTGTTGTGGATAGAAGAGAGTCCACCCAGAGGCAGGAAGACGTGCGGTTAGAAGAAGTCTGACCACCCAGAGCACAGCATGGAGTATAAGCCGGAAGACCGTATGCCTCTAATACTAAGAGACACGAGAGAAAATAACCAAGAATTTACTATATTTTAAAATACATGAATACATACACATATATAGAGAGGGAGAGTCTTCTGCATCTACAATGTGAGACTAAGGCTCCGTTTGGAGGGACTTATTTTCACCGGTCAAGTGGTCACGACCGCATGAACCGGAATTTAATTAAGGTCTGGTACATGCGGTCGTGACCGTTTGACTGGTGAAAATAAGTCCCCCCAAACGGAGCCTACATAGAATATGCATGAGCTTATACATAGGCTCCTAATTAGCTTTTTCATTACATTTTAACAGTAATTTCAAAAGTAGAGGTGTAAAATATAACTTGTTAGGAATATTGGGTTTATGTCCGCTCGTGTCAGGTCCGACTCGGAACAGGTTTTTTGGGTTCGTGTCGCTCTAGGGCTTGGCTCTACGCTGGAGGTACTATATATACCTATTCCAAACTTGATAGGGACATGTAGAATACTTTGAGCGGAGCCAATTCAACATTCTCAAAGTAACTTTTCCGCTCCGCTAGGTTTTCTGCGTTTTTCCCGATTCCGATCCGCCGCTTGTCTTCGTGAAATCCATCCCGAATCCGGTGGATCGATCTCCCGTTCCAGCTCTCATCGATCGCGATTTATTTTCTCTCTTCCGCCGACGGATCGCAAGGAAGAAGCTCTCATCGATCGCGGTTTATCTTTTCTCTTCCGCCGCCGGATCGCAAGGAAGGAGTCGCCGATCGCCATTTCGCTCTCCCGTCACCGCTCTCTCGGTTCGTGAAGCAGATCGAGAAGAAGGAAGCGGGATCGGCCTAGTCCACCGCTCGCGAGATTGGTCGGCGCCGCTCCTGTGCTCGCGATCTGGAAGGAGATCGCTAGAAGGATCGCATAACCGTTATAGTGCAGATCGTGGATCCCGCCGCCGCTGCTGCGCCCTAAATAAAAAAAAATCTGGTTGTCATCTTCAATAGATCTGATCGGCTCTTCTGTGTCGTTGATCCTCCTTGGCCTCTGGCGATTTGCGATCAAAGTCGCTGCTCAAGCTGATCGCCTTGAAGAACATGCTGCTGTCCTTCGTTTTCATCGTTGGTAGCAAAGAGGGAACCAGATCTGGATCTGCAAACCGTAGATCTGCAAACCGTAGGTCAGATCTATTTTATCTTCTTTGTTTCTTGTGGCCGCCTGCTTGCATATCGGGAAACTAGGAAGGTCAGTTTGCACCATTCTTGTCAGCTATGGTTTTGGTCAGAAGCTGATTGCAAAGAGAAGAAAGAGGGTCGTGAGATCCATTTCCCCAGATCCATTTTTTTTCCTTGGTCCAATCCAGATATTAGAGATTGGATTCTCTGAACAAGTTGCTTGGATTCTTTGCCGGGCAGGAGTTGCTTGGATTACTATATTCAGATTACTATATTCAGATTTGGATGAACAAGTTGCTTGGATTCTTTGCCGGGCAGGAGTTCTCGTCTTGGAGGAGGAATACAAATAATACTTGGATTGGATCCGAAGTTTTTTTTTTGGACTCATCTTCACACGGCTCAGGTGACCTCGTTCTAGCATTTTAATTTTTTTTTTTGGTTTCAATCTAGAACTATGTCGAAGAAAAGCGCGCTCGACACAATAAAACTGCAATCGTTCGACGCCTCCGACTTTCTCAGTTGGAAAATTCAAGTCCAACTAGGGATGAAGGAACGCGAGATCTTTTATACTGTTCAGAGCGATTTTGCCTCCACCGTCGAGAACGTGGACGAGTACCAGTGGAACAAAGATGAAGATTTCTGCAGGGATTACCTGTTGAATTCTCTGAATCCCCGGCTCGCGTTGACCTACCACGCGTACAAATCTGCAAAGGAAATATGGGATCGCCTGAATGCGCATTTCCAGAAGGAGGAAGGATTGTCGAAGTCGCTCATTGGAGAGAAGTTCTTCAACTTCAGATTCAAAGCGGACGTGCCTATCACTTCTCAACTTTTGGAGCTGGTCAACCTGCGTCAGAAGCTGGATGATGATCATTCGAAGATGGACGACAGCCTCTTTGTGTATATGATCCTGAGTAAACTGCCTCCTGAATGGCTCTTTTTCAAGACCGAGATGCACCGACTGAAAGAGAAGATCAGTTTGGACGAACTCAAAAGGTTCATCCATATTGAAGACCAGAATATTGCTGGGAAGAGTCTGGAGCAGGTTGCGCAGCCCTCACAGGCTGTCAACTTCGTTTCACGTCCTAGTAAGCCCTCTCGGAAGCCCCCGGCACCCAAGCGTGACACTCCAGCACCGTTGGCGGTCAAAAAGCCTTCTCTCAAAAGGAAGAAGGGCAAGTGCCACAACTGCGGCAAATGGGGTCACTGGGCCGCTGATTGCAGGGGTCCGAAGAAGGTAAAGGAGGATGCCCCACAAAATGTGGCACACATGGTGGTCGACAACTCCGATCCTAAGTCCTTCGTGGCTATGATTGGGAGTAGTCACCGCAGTGCGTCTTCTGAGTGGTGGCTGGACAGTGGTGCTACCTGTCACGTCACAAATGACAGGAGTCTTCTCTCTAAGGTGACAGCGGTCAAGGACAGAGTCGAGAACTGCAATGGAGGAGCGACTGATGTTACTCATGCTGGGACTGCAGAGCTTGTGCTCTCTTCAGGTAAAACTTTAATTTTGCAAAACGTTAAAGTAGTTCCAACTTAACTAAAAATCTGATTTCCATAAGCTTATTAGATAAGGCTGAGATGACCTTCACTACTCAAAACGGTAGAATGACCTTAATGGTCAATTCACATTATTTTGGGTGTGGTTATGATCGATGGAATGTATAGACTTAGCCTAAATAACGATAGCATTAACCAAGTGAGTTCTAACCTCATTGATCCCAAGTTGTTGCACAACAGACTAGGACATGTGAACTATAGGAAAATGCTAGACCTAGCTAAGAGTCAAAACATTCCTTAGATCTGTCTATTCGATTTGACAAGTGTGGTGTGTGCGCAAACAAACAATCACTAGAACACCTTCAAGTCGGTGTCTAGAAGTACACAACTTCTGGAATGATACATTCAGACCTTTGTGATTTCCGGAGTCATATCACTAGAGGGGGAAAGAAGTATCTAATTACATTCATAGACGATTTTTCGAGATATTGTCATGTATTTTTGTTGAGATCGAAAGATGAGGCCTTTGAGACTTTTAAAATTTTTAAGTCTCGTGTGGAAATCAGTTGAACCTTAAAATCAAGAGACTCAGAAGTGATCGAGGAGGAGAATACACTGCAACTGAGTTTAAGGAATTTGTGCCTCTGAGGGCATAATCCTTGAAACCACAGCTCCTTACTCACCCCAGTCTAATGGCGTTGCCGAGCGTAAGAATAGAACTTTAACAGAGATGTTGAATTCTATGCTCCTAACAGCTGGCATGTCCAACTCCTTTTGGGGAGAAGCAGTTCTTACTGCGAACCACATTCTGAATAGAGTGCCTCACTCGAAACTCGTTTCTATCCCGTATGAGTTGTGGCATGGCTATCCGTGTAGATATGATACTCTAAAGACTTGGGGCTGTATCGCGTATGTGCGTTTACAAGACCTTAAGAGACCTAAGGTGGGACCTAGAACGACAACATGTGTTTATCTAGGTAGTGCAGAAGATAGTGCAGCTGACCGGTTTCTTGATCTATCCACTAATACAGTGATAGAGTCTAGAGATGCTATTTTCTTTGAACATAAATTTATCAAAGATCATGGCTTAACCGTCCACGGGTCTACTGACGTGATTGCAGAATCTACTGTAGAACCTGAAGCTGGCCCCTCTGGCACTGCTCCCCACCTCAAGAGGTGGAACCTGTTCCGGTTAGAACGTCTACAAGAGATAGAGTCCCTAAGAATTTGGTGAGAATTTCGTCACCTACCACTTAGAGGACGATCCATTCTCCTATCAGGAAGCAATGAGATCTAGAGATGCGCTAATGTGGGCAGAAGCCATCGACGATGAGATGAACTCGCTGCTACAAAATAACACTTTGCATTTAGTTGACCTGCCGAAAGGAGCTAAAGTCTTAGGATGCAAGTGGGTACTGAAGAAGAAATTGCACAGTGATGGGTCTATAGCCAGATATAAAGCACGTCTAGTAGCTAAGGGTTATAAACAACAGGGGGGATTGACTATTTTGACGTCTATTCACCTGTGTGTCACCTATCCACTATTAGGATTCTTCTTGCCATAGCTTCTATCGAGAACCTTATAGTTCATCAGATGGATGTAAAGACAGCCTTCTTAAATGGAGAGCTTGATGAAGAGATCTATATGGCACAACCTGAAGGTTATGTACATAAGGATCTAAGAGACAAAGTGTGCAAGCTAGACAAATCGATCTATGGGCTTAAACAAGCACCTAAGATGTGGCACATTAAATTTGATCAAGTGGTAAAGAGCGTTGGATTTCAGTCCAGTCTCTCAGACACGTGCCTCTACTACCGCTCGATGGCAAATCAAACAGTCATCATATGCCTATATGGGATGACATGTTGATTCTGGGTTCAGATCTTGCTGCAGTGAGGGAGGTCAAATCCACTCTTGCAGAAGCTTTTGACATGAAGGACTTGGTACTGTGGATACCCTACTAGGTATGAAAGTTAGAGTGACAAGGGTAGAGTCACCCTTAGCCAGGCTCATTATATAGAGCAACTACTTTCTACTTGGGGATACATAGACTGTAGGCCTGTTGAGACACCGTTTGATCCTAATGTTAAGTTGAGTCCTAATGAAGAGACCAGCATTGATCAGTTAAAATATTCTAAAATAATTGGTAGTCTCATGTACGCCACAAGTTGTACAAGACCAGACATTGCCTTCACGGTTGGCATGCGAGTGAGTCGTTTTACCAGTAGTCCAGGCAAAGAGCATTGGGATGCCCTAGATAGGCTGATGAGATACCTGACAGGTACTAAAGATCATGCCTGTGCTATACTGGTTATCCTCCTACTGTGGATGGATTCTCTGATGCCTCGTGGTGTTCAGAAGTTGGGAACAGCAAGTCTACCAGTGGATATATATTCACTTTGGGTGGAGCTGCTATCACTTGGAAATCCAAAAGACAGACGTGTATAGCATTGTCGTCCATGGAAGCCGAGTTGTTTGCATTAGCTTCAGCTGGTGAAGAGGCAGATTGGATCAGGAACCTGATTTTAGACATACCTTGTCTAAGTTACAAGTCAACTCGTTGAGCTTGTATTGTGATAATCAAGCAGCAGCTCAGTTGTAAAGAATGCTCTCTATAACACTAAGAGGAGACATGTACGACTGAGACATGCTCTGTTGAATTATCTAAAAGAACAAGGTATTATCACTTTGATCGATGTGCGTTCGAAAGATAACTTGGCTGATCCATTGACGAAAGGAATGCCAAAGACCGTTAATCAAAACAGTGGGGGAAATGGGACTAAAGGCGATTTAGCTCGGTCTTAGTTCAAGGTTAGGCGATTCAGTTCAGCCTTAGTCCAATTGTTTTGATTTTCAGATTTCCTTTGTCAAAGCAAGCATGTTGTGCTCCGTTGATGCTCCTGGTGCTGAGTTCGGATCTGGTAAGTTGTTTCATTCCAACTTGATGCTAACAACTTCACCTGGATTCGGCTATCTTGCCGTGGAAGAGAGTGTTATTCCAAACTTGATAACACGATCCGACTTGGCTTGACTTTTCTCTTGTTGATGGTTCCATTCCAAACTTGATGAGTTCCAGTCAACTCCAGAAGAGCAGTAACCGTGACATTCCATATAGGACACAGATATAGCTACGGTGTCCAGAAGTCGTAAATCGTTTAATTTGGAAACAGATAACGGATTCTGAGGTTTATCTATAATGTTCTGTAGAAGCGTCCTCCCAGCCAACTCTAATAATAATAATAAAAATACTACGTTCTCATGGTAGAACTAGATATTTGTACATTTTTCAAATGTTTGAATTCATTTAAAATGAAATTCTCTGTTGGAAATTTCAGGGGCTGCTGATCTAGAGGAGCACTGGTACACTGGGATCCTGATCATGATGATCTTCTGGATTCTGACAGTTAGAGTATTGTTAGACCTTTCTGTGGTATCTCTGTTTCAGAGCACTGTTTAGCTCTTATTTTCTTTCACCTGTTTGTTTGGACTTCTGTTGCTCTCTGTTTGATTTGGGACGCTAGGCGTTTAGGCCTGTGCCCTGATTGTATCTGAGACATGATGTGATGTGGCTGAACTCTTGTTCTGTTATGCATGCATACTAATTCTTGTGTTAAGTCTAATAATGTTTTAACAGGTGCCGGACACGGTTGTGAATGATTCACTTTTGGCTGAACATTCACACAAACCACCCCTTTTTCGACGTCGGGTTCACAGCGGACATAGGAGGAGATTGTTAGGAATATTGGGTTTATGTCCGCTCGTGTCAGGTCCGACTCGGAACAGATTTTGGGTTCGTGTCGCTCTAGGGCTTGACTCTACGCTGGAGGTACTATATATACTATTCCAAACTTGATAGGGACATGTAGAATACTTTGAGCGGAGCCAATCAACATAACTTAGCAATCGTAGAGGAAGCCACAGTAGAGCTGTAAAATATAACTTAGCAGCAATTTTTTATAAAAAAAGTAATCATTTGGATCATGAGAATGGCGGCGAAATAGATTCTGGGACCTCGCCAACAACTACGACCATCATCCAAAAAAATGTCAGCATACAACACAAGACCCCGAAAAGCGGTCCATACTGGATTATTATAGAACACCAAACTCAACATTAACTAGAGCGAAATCTGTTGTGTAATGGCGCAAGAGGTTTAGACTGTCACCAGAATACAGTTTCAATACTCCACGAAGCTGCAAAAGACTACCCAAGTCTACATACACCACAGACCCAAACTGACGTGAACACCACATAGGCCCCCCGCTCCACAGCTAGCAAAATATACAGCAAATGTAAAACAGTCGTCTACAGAGCTTACCTTACAGATTCGCGCGCTGGTTAGTGTGTCTCAGCCTCAGCCAGTATCGACTCCATCTGATCCCATCGTGTCGGTGGCGGAGACTTCAATCCCCTTCGATGTGGCCTCGTTCTCCCCAAAGTCGTGCAGTCTTCGCCCGATCAAATAGCGATCGTCGCGTATGGAGTTGTGGAGGTTCATGAACCAGACGCGGAACCTCTTGGCGCAGAAGAAGAGCATGCTGAAGAAGAGGCAGCCCAGCCAGGCGTATCGATATTACCGCGGAATTAACAACCAGCGGATATCCGAGGATGGGGAAGACGCCCTTAGCGAAGACGTAGGGAACGCACAGTGCGGTCAGCAGCTTGACGATGATTGGTATGGCGATCTCATGAAGTATCAAAAAACCTCTCAATCCGAGAGAATCCGTCCTCTCTCACTCTCGCGAACTTTGCCCGCCAGCTCTCATCCACCAGGGGTGCCATGTGGTCCATCGTATGCTATTCCATATAATTTAGAGAAAAATGAGGTCAGGTTCAGTTTTTTAAGCTTGAAAAAAATTATATGGCTGTAATCAAATGGATTAGAGAAGCTACCAATTTAGTCCGGACTTCATAATTATCAAACCTACAGCCCAATCCTGATACAGCAGGAAAACTGGGCTCTCATCCACAGGCACCCTCAATGGAACAAGCACCAGCAGCTCAAAAAGCAGGCCGATCAGCACAGGAATGACCACAATCTGAAATAAACCACGAGACCATATTAGCATCAACAGCGGCAACATGGAAAATTTTGGATTATTATTACATTTACCAAACCTCCCCTCTAAGTTCGAAAAATTACAGATTGCACCCCTCTTATTATGAAATTCAAAAACCTCGCCTGAATGTTACAAAACATAGCATTCACCACCCCTAAAGTTCAAATTTCATAGCATCCATGCACAAAAATATCCCCCTCAGAGTACATTTTCGGGGGGGGGGGGGGGTAAATTTCATGCTTTGTAACATTCAGGGAATTTTTGTAATTTCAATAATACGAGGGGCTGCAATCTGTAATTATGCTAGCTTCCTGGGAAAGTTTTGGTAATTATTCCTTATGTGAAATGGGTTTGAATAGGCCATGGATCTTAAAAGTGATTATCTCTTTTCAAACTCAAAAAAGTGCGATAGCAGAGCCATGGATTTCACCCACATGAACCCCTCAATTGTGTGAAATGTGTTTGCATAAGGAGGACCACATAAGTCAGGTCCGGGACGTAGAAATTGTCGCACGTCCTGCAAAATATTGTTGTGTATTTTAACATCATGCACAGAAACATGCAAAAATAAATGACATCCCTCCTAGGGAGATCAAAATGATCACTCTAAGATCGAAATGAGATGTAAATGATCTTTCCCGTGATGATCTCGGTGAGATCCAAATGATCCACAGAGATCAAAAGAATTTCTGTGGAGTCATTCTCTCTTTTCTGAGATCAAAAAGATCACTTGAGATCTCGAAAGATCATTTTTTTAAATCTAAGAGAGAAATTATTTTGAACTCTCAAAGAGAAAAATCACTTGATTTTGCAAGGCACAAATGTTCAGGGAACTTTAATTTTATGAGCGGCATGACAATCACAAGGTCCTAAACCATAATTTGGGCCAGGACACGTGAAAAAAAATTCCACCTTATTTGTAGCCCTTACCCATAAAGAAAGAAGGCAGAGCTTTTCAAGATAATGGTGCACCATTTGAAAATCTGGGACATGAAGAAAGGGCACCCCGAGATCTGATATATTCAGCTGAATAGCTGGCCCCAGCCACAATGGTCCAGATGACGCAAGATCAATACTGAAAGCAACTAAATCTGCCGACAAAAATCTCAAAGTCGCTATCATGGCCGGACCATAACATTCGTTCTCGACACAATATATATGATTTTTTTAAACAAAAAATAAGGACAGAAAAACGGTTTAGAAAAGGAATTACCATTGCATTTGATACCATGAGTGAATGGAAACCGAGGAATTGAATTAAATACTGCTCGTCCCACCGAAATGGGTAGTACAACAAGTGCGGCATTAAAAAGAAGAAGAGTCCTCCATGCCAAAATCAGTAATAACACAATGCGAAGTACAAAACCGTACCTGCAAGCATAGCAATAAATCTCCGTAAAATATTGGAAAGAAGAATACATAGACATGCTTAGAAATTTAATATTTAAGAAACTGAGCACTAAGGTGCCGTTGGTTGGGCTTATGGTCTGCGGTGCGGTGAAAACGCACCACAATTTAGAGCATAAGTTGTGTTTGGCGCTGCTTTTTTCAGATCCTGCGTTTTTATAGACCGCTGTTTTGTTCATATTCCAGGCCGCAACTTTTTTGCGTTTCAACCGCAAAGCAGCGCCTCTTCTTCCCGTCCGCTCCCGCTTCTTCTTCCCAATCTCCGCTTCTTCTTCCCGATCTCCCGCATAAGCTGTCTACTTTCCACATCCATCGAATCCCCATGTAATGGCCTCCGTCGCCGATCCATTTGAATCTTCTTGAACGATCGCTTTCATGCCGTCGGAGCGGCGCTATCTCCTCGTGGCCTTCTCTCTTCTCATCCTCGCGATGTTCCTCTCCCTCGCATACAACCTGCCAATGTATCGGAGCTGCCGGCTCTGCGTGGATATAATCCTCTCCGTCGCCGTAGTCTCGTCCAGCACCACCTCGTAGCCATCTCTCATCGAGTTCATGCCGTCGACGAGGAGCTGCCAGAAAAGGCAGCCGGCCGCCGCGCCTCCGCTTTTCGCTGACTGGTAGATCTTGGAGTAGACGGTTTGAAAGAGGGCGTCTCTCTGGGAGATGCTTGTACCCGGCGTCCTTCGATGATTTTCCGAACTCGGTCACCATCAGCGGCTTCTGGAGAATGAATTAGGCGTCTCTGAAGTGGGAATCCAGCCAATGTTCAGGAATTGAAGCTGGGATTGATCGCCGGAGCGCGGTAACCGGAGAGGAACATTCGCTGCTTCAGAACAAGAAGTTGGATTTGCCGGGCGGAAAATCAATTTGGAATTGGGAGAACTGAATGCATTTATTATTGATCTGGATAGGAATGGAGAGTTGCGAAATCGATTCCTGGGATCTGATTGTTGGAGATGAAATCGGTCCCACTTGGAATCCGGGTTATTCTGCAGCACGAATAAAAAACCTGTTGAAAGTGTTGGAGCAGAGGGGGTTCAGCACAAGTATCCACGATCAAAAACTTCACCATTAAACTACAAACAACTGTGGGAGCAGAGGGGTTCAGCACAGTGTTGGACAGAGTGGGTTCCCGATACGAGCTCCCGAGGCGAGCTCTGGAGGCGACGAGGACGGCAGCAACGACCCTCATTTCCGTTTTGTATCCAAACAACTTTTCGAAAACTCCATTTTGTAAACTCTGTTTCATCCAAACTGTTTTTTAACAAAACTGTGTTTTCCAGAATCAGCATTTTTTCAATCAGCAACAGTTCATCAGCAGCTTACCATCAGCAACAGCCCAACCAAACAGAGCCTAAGTCATGCGAAACAAGTGATTATCTACAGAGAATTTAATAGATCTCCGATTTTTGTTAATTTATTTGGCAAGTAGAAGACTTCTTTTTAAAATGAAATCTCAACAAAGATTTATATTATTGTATCACATAGACGAGTGGTTTTGCGGGACAATGGAAGAGCAAAACTAGTGTGGAGGTCAAGGCCTACAGTCATCATAGACAGAGGCTTGTATAGATTGTTTTTACTTTGATTTACCATTTTAATTAACATATTGTCAGCTGAAGTGTACAGTTACATTCAGTTTGCAATTTCCTCATTTCACAAAATATGGCACCTTACAATGACCAGTAAATTTACATTGTTCCGATGTAAGGAATTTCGGTGGAATTGGAATTGATCCAATTCCATGGAATTCGGTTTAATACTATGGCCAATTCTTAGGGGTAAAGGCAGATCCCGCAAACAAGCTCATTCTTCGACCTCTCCCCCGTTTCTTTCGTGATATTCCACAATCAAGCTCATTCTTTGACCTCTCCCCATTTCTTTTGGGGTCGGCAAGCACATCGTCGTCTCTTCCATGATTGACGAGTAGATCGACATCCCTTCAGCGACCAGCAAGAAGATCTTCGGCCTTTCTGCGACTTAGGACCCAGTCCCTTCAAGGTCCTTCAAGTAGTTATTCTTTTACGAACAAATCAACAAGCTCGAGTGAGTATCCTCCTCAACGATCTTCATTACATAGTTCTTTGTCTCAGCATTATCTTTGCTGTTCCAAGATTTTATAGTGCAGTTTTTGGGTTTGATGTTGGTTATTTCATGTCTGTGCAAAGAACTATGAGCCATAAGCCAGGTATTAAGTTATGGATTGCCCTAGATTAAAATTCGTTATCGGTCTATTTGTATTGTATTTTCTGGTTTGGTAAAATGTTCAGCTGCTGTTTTAACTCTGATCCGAGCCTTCATACTAAGGTATGAAAATGCTGTTATGAAGTGCTATCAGTATGGGAGTAGTTGAATGAATTTGTGAGCTTGAATGTTTTAATCTTTAATTCAATTCAGAGGGTTTTGAATGTAATTTGAGATCTGAAATTGTTCAAACTCAGATCGATACAAGTCCTAAAAATAGCTTCACCAATTTTTTTTGACACTCGGTAAAACTTACAGCCTCTTGCCGCACCATAGAGGAAAAAACGAGCAATTACATACCAATTCTAGAATTCTAGAAAAACATCTTGCAGCAGAAAAACATTGAAATTTAGACGAATACCAATTTATGCAAGAATTAGAATTGGATGAATGCAATTAGACGAGGAAGGAGAAGAGAAGCAAAATGTACCGGCCACAACGTGAGGGGGGGGGGGGGGGGGGGGGGGGGGGGGGGGGGGGGGCAGGAGGAGGTCCCAAGCTTTCTCCCAAAACCGAGAAACAACCACAAAAATTGTGCTCATGCAAAATTGAAAACAGACGGTTTTGGATAGTTCTAATTCTTCCTTCGTTTCCGTCCAACCGAATAGGCACAAATGAAGTATTAAACGCCAAAAAACAATATCAGGGTCCCATAACCTTCCTACTGAACACACCCTAACGGTTTTATGATCAGCCGAACAAAGTATATGGCGAAAATTCTAGTATTGGTCAATGAAAATTACTTTTGACAAAGTTTAAAATGTAATGTGGCACAAATATATTAACTAGCTCCTTGCAGGTACCACACGAAATATTGTAGGATTGCAGCGCTATGAATATTTTACAAGGTTTATCCCATTCAAGAGTCATGAAGTTTTGTTCTAATGGATCGTGTCACCTTTTATTCCATGGTGTAAAGAATGACCTCAAACCTTGTATATCCTTCTTGAATAATCAATTACAAGTATGAATACATTTATATAGGAAGAGAGGAAGAAGAGAAATCCCAATCTAAGACGTGGGACAAATACAAAGAGAGAGAAAAGAGAGAAAAATGGGTCCTTACTATGGATTTTCTAACACTCCATCGCAAGTTGGAACATACAAGTCGTAGGCACCAAGCTTGGATAAAAATTGGTAGTATAGCGGCCGGAGAGAGCTTTAGTCAGGATGTCAGCCACTTGGTTTGTAGCAGAGACATGCTCCAAATCTATCTTCTTTGACTGTACTTTTTCCCGAATAAAGTGGCAATCAACTTCAATATGCTTTGTGCGTTCGTGAAAGACCAGGTTCTTGGCAATATGTATTGCTGCTTGACTATCACAAAATACGGTCGCCAGTGATGAGAGATGAACACCCAAGTCTCCCAGAAGGCTCTCAAGCCAAGTTAACTCGGAAACAACAGCAGCATGGCACGATACTCGGCTTCAGCAGAAGAGCGAACAACCACATTTTGTTTCTTGTTACACCAAGTTATGAGATGTCCACCGAAGTAGGTACAAAAACCAGATATAGAACGCCTATAATCAATGGATCCTGCATAGTCAGCGTCAGAGTATGCAACAAGAGATAAGGATGTGGATGACTTGTACACAAGCCCTTGTCCTGGAGCGTTCTTGAGATACCGAAGAATGCGCTCGACAGCTTGAAGATGAGATGTCCGAGGAGCATGCATAAATCGACTCACGATTCCCACGATAAAAGAGATGTCTGGTCGAGTAACCGTAAGATAGATCAGTTTCCCAACCAAGCGTTTGTAGTATTCCGGATTTGTAAGCAGCTTATCGGAGTCAGAGCTGTGGGCCGAGAGCTTGTGATTAGCGTCCATAGGAGTATCCGTAGGTTTGCATCCAAACTAGCCGGCATCATGAAGGAGGTCCATACAGTACTTCCTTTGGGATAACACAAGACCATCAGAGCGTCGAGCAACCTCAAGCCCAAGAAAATACCGAAGGTTACCAAGATCTTTGGTCTGAAAGTCGGAGTTCAACTGTTGCTTGGTATATTGTATCCTTGTAGTATCATCGCCAGTAATGAGGATATCGTCAACATAGACAAGTAGGATCACACTTCCAGTTGACCGGTGTCGGGTGAAGAGAGAAAAATCCGCTGAGCTCCGAATGAAGCCAATATCGCAGACTACCTTGCTAATTTTTTTCAAACCAAGCGCGCGGGGACTGTTTGAGACCATAAATAGATTTCCGAAGATGACAAACCCGAGACTCCCTCGTGGTCTCAAACCCGGGAGGTTGGTGCATATAAACAGTCTCCTGCAGATCGCCGTTAAGAAAGACATTCTTAACATCCAGCTGATAAAGAGGCCAATGACGGTGAACAGCCAAAGAGAGAAGGACGCGGACCGTGTTCAACTTGGCCACCGGAGAAGGTTTCCTCATAATCAAGGCCATGTTGTTGTGTAAAACCCCGGGCCACGAGGCGGGCCTTTAGACGCTCAACCGTGTCATCTGCTGCATGTTTAACAACAAAGACTCACTTGCAGCTAACACAGTGTTCGCCTGCAGGATGAGGAACCAGATCCCAAGTTCGGTTAGCCTAGAGAGCCCTCATTTCATCGTCCATGGCCGCACGCCACCCAGGATGTTGAATCGCATCCTGCACAGTGTTAGTAATAGAAATAAAGGAAAGCGAAGTGGCAAAGGCGTAGAGAGGTGGTGTGAGCCGGTGGAGAGAAACGTAGTTGGCCAGGAGATGGGACGTAGAAGCAGGAGTCGGATCCGTCGTTGTCGGGGTGTCACTGGTAACAAGGAGCTGGGGTAGGGAACCATCCTTGGAGCCGCGACGAGTATAGACACGGATAACGGGCGGAGGAACTTTAGGAGGGGCAGGGATAGAGGAAGGAGATGGCAGAAAGGAGGGCGTGATAGGTACGGCAGGTTGTGGAAGAGGAGCGGAAGACGGGGTGGAGGAAGGTAAGTGGAAGGGTTGGTCTTTGCAGAAGGTGACATACGCAGAGACGACCAGCTTGTCATCCGAAAGAGAGTAGCAAACATACCCCTTTTGAGTACGGGAGTAGCCAACAAACATATATTTTGCCGCCCGAGAAGCAAGTTTGTCGGAGGGAGGTAGAAGATGAACATAACAAACACACCCAAAGACCCGCGGGGTGAGAGAGGTTGGGTTGGTAGTAGGATAGAGGAGTTGGATAGGAACAACAAAGTCAAGAGCAGAGGAAGGTAGGCGGTTGATGAGATGACAGGCTGTGGAGACGGCAAAATTCTAATATTCGATCGGAACCTTTATTTGAAACATGAGGGACCGATCAACATCGAGTAAATGACGATTCTTCTGTTCGGCCATCCCGTTTTGCTGAGGGGTATACGCACACGAAGTTTGATGAATTACGCCAAATTCCGTGCAGAGATTGGAGAAAGTGCGCCCAGTATACTCACGAGCATTATCAGTGCGGATGATTTTGAGGGGGGGTGGACGAATTGCGTACGCATCTCAGTTAAAAAGGCACGAAACACAGATGTAAGTTCAGTACGATCATGCATTAAATATAGTCATGTAGTACGCGAGTAGTAGTCATCAAGAAAGGTTACAAAATAGCGAAAGCCAAAAATACTAGGGACTTTATAAGGGCCTCATACATCAGAATGAACTAAGGATAAAAGAGTACTACTCCTGGTACATGCAAGGGGGAAGGTAGAACGATGTTTGCTGTAGATACAAGATTCACAAGAAAACTCCCGTAAAGGAACATCAGAAAGAGCCCGCTTGAGAATCGGAAGAGGAGCATGCCCAAGGCGGCGATGTCAATCAACAGTGGAGACGGCGGAGAGAAGAGTGGGGGATATCCAAGATGTAGAGCTCATTCAATAGCTTCCCCCTACCAATGATACTCCGGGTGCGACGATCCTGCATAAGAAAGGAAGAGGGAGAAAAAGTTATGCAACAATCAAGGTCATGTGTCAAGCGACTAACAGAAAATAAATTGAAAGGAGATCCCGGAACGTGAAGAACCGAGGAAAGAGAAAGGGTCGGGGTAAGCTGGAGAGCAGCGGTGCTAGAGACCGGTAGGGTGTCAACCATTGGCCACAGTGATACACAGGGGATGAGCCGTCTGGAGATACTGGGAGGGCTTCTGGGAGGTAATATGGTGAGTAGCACCGGAATCGACGATCCAGTGGGAGCTAGGCGATAGACAGGTTATACCTTCCGCAGAAAAAGACGCAACCGAGCCGAAGGAGCGGGCGAGAGCACCTTATAGCTGATGGAGTTGGTGCGAAGCTCATCGTATCTTGGCGGGTAGTGGAAGCCGGATCCTGGGCAGAAACCACAGGGGAGCAGGAGCAACAGAGGAAGTAGCAGCGAGGTGGGGAGGGAAACCATGTTTGTTGTAACAGGTAGCCTCAAGATGGCCACCCCGACCACAATATGTGCATTTATATTACGAACGTCCACCACATCCGCGTCCCCGAGACGGAGGTCGGCCCCCTCTCGTGGAAGATCCACAAGTAGGAGGGTGGTCGGAAGAAGAGGCTGTTAAAGAAGAGCATGTGCAAAGCTGAAAGGAGCCTCAGTAGGAGGCGTAACCCGAAGCAGCATGGAGCAGACCTCAGACAGTGAAGGATCGTCGTGGAAGAAAGGATCTGAGCCCGAACACTATGCAGGTGGGGCGGAACACGGACATCATCATCGCGATGGTGACGGCCTCTTTTGGGCCCGTTGAGTAGAGAGATCCGTAATGGGAGGCTGATGTTGAATCCAAGCCTCGGCCAGTGTCTTAGTCTGGGCAACAAAAGAGATCATGTCGTCGGGAACACCAGGAGCAGGTTCTGAAGGTCGGAGAGAATATCATATAAGTGCTGAAAACTGTTGTGCACAGAGTAAAATGAGTAAAGCTCCTCTCACATTGCCTTGGTCATGTCATGATACATGGTCATCCTGTAGGGCTCGGTGTCCATAGAGTTGAGGAGCCAAGACTGTACCCGACCGTCATCGCGAAGTCAATCATCGGAGGGAGCAGCGGGGGTAGCACGAGTCAAGTGGTGGAGAAGACTCTTCGTCTGCAGAACACGACGAACAGAGTGAACCCATTCGACGAAATTGAGTTCCCAGTCAGAGCGATGGTAGTAATCCGGAGCTCATCACGGAGTTCGGAAGCCGTAGTAGCCTCACGTGGCGGAGCAGAAGTAGCAGCGGATGCATCGGAAGCCATGCGACTAAGAGAGGAGGTCGGGCTTCTAGAAGAGAAACCGGGCGGTTAGTAGAAGAGGCCGGGCGGTCAGCAGGGTTTGGACCGGGCGGCAAGCAGGAGAAGCCGGGCGGCTTGGCAACGATGGCCGGCGGCTTGGTAGAGAAGTCGCAAAGGGAGGTGTCACACGGTCACGGAGACACACCAGCGACAAGGAAAGTTGCGACTTGGATGCGGCGAAGAGAAGAGGAGAGCCCGCTAGCGATAAGACAGGTCGCAACGACTAGCAAGAAGCGGGTAGAGGAAGTCTGCATGGTCAAGGTAAATCTACCAGCGACAAGGAAAGTCGCGACCAGGATGGCTAAGAGAAGAGGAGAGGCCGCTAGCGACAAGAAGTTGCAGCGACTAGTAGGAAGCGGGTAGAGGAGAGTTGTCGCACGGTCAAGGTAAATCTACCAGCGGCAAGGAGAGATGTCGGGACCTAGATGCGGACTGAAACAAGAAAGAGAGGGAGGAACCCGTAGCGACTTGAGAGAGGTCGCGACAAGCGAGAAAGTAGAGGCCGCGTGGAGAGCAAGGGATAGAGGCCGCGCGGTTAGCAAGATAGAGAGGCCGCACGGATAGCAAGGGAGTCCGGACGATCAGGGGAAGAAGCAAAAGTAGGTGGACCCCACGTGTGAGAAACGTTTATAAAAGAGAGAGAGTGGAGGAGGAGGAGAGGAGGAGGCAAGGAGGCCACAACAAAAGTAGAGATAAGGGGACAATGGCTAGAGGAAAACACCTGCCCGATACCGCGGCTAAGCAAGAGAAGGGACAGGCCGCGCGGTCAGCCGGGAGACCAGGCGGTTAGCGAACAAACAGACCGACTAACCGAGCTCGGGAGGTTAGGAAAGAGGAGACCGCGAGTACCGCGAATAGAAGCCCGAACAGTCAAGGAGGAGACCGGTTTCTCTGATACCATGTAAAGAATGGCCTCAAACCTTGTATATCCTTCTTGAATAATCAATTACAAGTACGAATACATTTATATAGGAAATAGGAAGAAGAGAAATCTCAATCCAAGATGTGGGACAAATACAAAGAGAGAGAGAAGAGAGAGAAAAGAGAGAAAATGAGCCCTTAGATGGGCCCTTACTAAGGCTTTTCTAACACATGGAATAAAAAATGTTGATGCTTCACAAGAAACAAAATGTTTTTTTATGAATTCTTGGTGACATAATCTGTCCACCTTACTGAATTTGTTAGGTCATCAACAGGAATTTTCTGTAGAACCTTGTGCAGACGTCTTGACAACTATTTGTTTTACTGCTTAGCATCCTATAACAATGGCAAACGGATGTTGCAAATCAAAGTATAGGTGATCTATTACAATGTTTGATGGGAGATCGTGCATCTAGATAGAATTTAATATATCTATAGTCGATGATACAATGTAATTAATTAGTGGATAGGTGTATTGGCACAAAAACTTATTAATAACATGAAGAACTTGCAGACTGCATAGACTTACCCATGGGCTATGGCATATCAGTGATTTGCATAGGAATAGTTGAAGAAAGCTTCCCGCAAGTGACTCTAAGAAAATAGCTATAAAAATAACAAGTCCATCCTAGAATAGCAAGTCTATACAACAAGTCCATAGAATAGCAAGTCTATACAACAAGTCCATATAATAGCAAGTCTATACAACAAGTCCATATAATAGCAAGTCTATACAACAAGTCCATATAATAGCAAGTCTATATAACAAGTCCATATAATAGCAAGTCTATATAACAAGTCCATATAATATATCTAAACTCATCTTGTCACACAATTTAGACAAATCAACCGAGTTGAGTCCCTTTGTGAGACAATCGGCCAATTAATCCTTAGTAACTACATGTCTCGGCTCCAGTACACAGGTATTCAGCTTTTCCTTGATGAAGAATTCGTCGATCTCCACATGCTTGGTTCTTTCATGTTGAACGGAGTTGTTTGCAATGTTAATAATTAACTTTGTCACACCGCAATGTTATTTGCCCCTCTTAGTTCATCTTGAGCTCTACCACTAGGGCTTTCAACAATAACATCTCTCCTGCACATAAGGCCACGACCTTGTATTCTGTCTCGGCTATGGATGTCGCAACAACAGTTTACTTCTTGCTCTTCCAGGAGACTAGATTGCCCTGTAGGCCATGTTATTAAAAGAACAAGATGCACTGAGGCGCAAAGAGTCCTGGAGCCTAGGGGCAAAGTGCAGGCACGCTCCTCATACTGCTTGTAACGAGCGAGTACCCAAAGGGCGAGTCAATCTGAGAAGATTAGTATGGCTCAAGCTCAATAAATGTAACATTCATACTAACGAACAACCTTCGCTCCGCCGGACTCCAACATACATACTCATTTTGAGTAACTGAATACCCAATAAAAACACACTTCACAGCTCCTGGATCCAATTTTCCCACATATGATCTATTGTTCGACATGAAGCACACACAACCAAAGATCTTGAGAGGAAGAATATATTCATTCTTACCTCTCAGCATCTCAATCGAAAACTTACAATCCAAATACTCGCGAGAGCATTCTATTGATCAAATAGAACGTTGTCAGGACTGTTTGCCCCCACAAATACTATAACACTTTCATTGATATTTTCATACTCATAGAGTCATAGTCACCTCAAGAAGATGCATGTCCTTCCGTTCAGGTATCCCATTCTGCTCTGGTGTGTATGAACAAGTGTTTTGATGATGAATTTCCTGTGTTGACAAGTACTCCCCAAATGCCATGTTGGTGTACTCTTATCCAATTGTCAAACCTCAACTCCTTCACAACTGCATTGTATTGAGTTTGAACATTTCTGTGGAAATCTTTTGGTGGACCCAAAGGGCAGTTATAGTCTTATAGACAACTTCTAGTACAGGTCTAGAGAACGTAGAAAATCAATAAAAAACTATCAACTTTAGATAACCTAGACACGAAAACAATTAGATTATGACAGCAAACATAGTTTAGTAAATTTTAACTGATATGACTAAACAACTTGGATACAAAACATCTAATAAGACTCAAAGACAATTATAGTTTGATAATCTTAACAGACATGACAACCAAATTCTGGGAAACAAAAATTCTTTTTTAGTTACAGTTGTCGAGAAATCGAGCGGTGTTGGAAGTTGGAACGGTCGCGGGCAATGCTGGACAAAGACATAGCAGACGACAGAACGTGCGATAGCGGAAGCAACTGGATGAGAGAGGGCATCACGTGCGAGAAGTAGCGACTGGACGAAGACCATGAGGCTGGAATAGCGTGCGGGAGCGACAGGTCAGATTGATAATGCCCCTAGGGTTTAGGGAAACAAAATTTCCTTTTTAGTGACAATTGTCGTGAAATCAAACGAAGTTGGGACGGTCGCGAGCAATGCAAGACAAAGACATAGCGGGAGATGGAACGTGCAGCAACGAAAACAGCTGGGTGGGAGAGGGCGTCACGCAAGAGAATGCACGACTGGACGAAGACCCGACAGTTGTAGTAGTGGGCGGGAGCAGCAGGTCGGATTGATAATACCCCTAGGGTTATCAGAAGAGAAGGAGGAAGAAACTAAGATAAACCACTAAGAGAGACTCCTCTTAGACAGCCCTATGCTCCTTTCAACATTCAAGTCCTAGATGATAACAATACAAGAGATTGGGGTATATATCCCACATAATGACAAACATGTAAATACGACAAGATACAATTGAACATTTAAAATATATCAACCCAAGTGTAGCAGCACTCCATCCAGTCGGCTCATGCTCCTTTCAACATCCCAGTCCTAGATGATAACAATACAAGAGATTAGGGTATATATATTCCCACCTTAGTTATTAAAGGCACACCAAGGTGCAAAGGGGTCTTGAAGCGTAGGCACAAGGCTCAGGGCGCAGACGCGCACCTGATGAAGGCAAGACGCAGCCACATCCATTTTAAATAATCAGCATCAAACATCATTTCATCACCTCGATCAGATTTTTCATCTATTCTACTAATTAATCATTCATTACTATAGTTTATATCTCTTAAAAAATAGAATCAATGTGGTTACGTGAGTCATATCTAAGTCCCAACGCATAATTATCTTCGGGAAACACTAAATCAATAAAAAATTATTAAGTTTGTACATTATTTTTTTACTTCTGAAAAAAAATATTACAATAAAAATCTCACTCAAATGCGCATTTTATGTTCCAAAGCAAATAAGGTGCACGAAGGCGCAAACCTCTGGGCCTGTGATGGAGATGGAGTCGCCCCGCACAATTTTGAGGAAGCCCGCCGTAACCGCAAACACCGCTACAACCTCCGCTCGCGGCCACGCGCGACCGCATAACTTGCGGATGGCCATACAAAGTGGAGTTTTAGTAATATAAGTGCAGTTTTAGTTTAGTTAAATTTCAGTAGTTAAAGTTTTAATTTAGTTATTAATTTTAATTTAATGTTTTTTTAATTATTGAAAAACATTACAAGTTTGGATGGGAAGAGAAATGAGGGTTGATTTTGGAAACAGAAAAAAAGAGTGAAGCCCGTAAGCCTCCTAGGGTTCAGCCGACTCTAGTGTCGCGACCTCCCCTGTGCGAGCAGCCCGCCACCAGCCCCGTCGGCCGCCTCCCGTTTGTCAGGCGACGACAGCAACGTCGTTGCCCTTTTCTCCCGGTGTGACTCCGGTGGATTCGAGCCTCCCACCTCGCGTTCTGGTGTGACTCCGGCGGATCTCAGGGAGAGATTTTCCACTACTTCTTGAGTGAACTTGGGTAACGAATCTCTCCATTTTTTGTGTGTTTTCTCTTCCTCTCATTTGCGAGTTCTTTTGCATCGTATTTTGGTGGTTTAGGTCGGGTGTTGCCTCTGAATCGTTGATTTGAATCGTGGTGTTTTTTGAAAGTGTTGAGCATTGTTTTCTCTGATTTTATTAGAATTGGTTGAAGGACCGTTCTTCGTGTTTGTGTCGCTTCTTGTTGGGAGTGGATCCGACTTCTTTTGATTCGTAATTTTAGTTGTGTTCTCTTTGGTGGATGTTATAACATGTGGTTTGGTTGAGCTAATTATTTGTCGTGGTCGTGTTGCGTAATTGGTGTGTGAAAGAGCAGTTTTGTTGAGTGACTCGCCGTTGTAAACCCCACACATTCTCCGGGTGCATAGGCCTACATCAACTTGTTGAGCCTCGAGCCTTAGGCGCGCCTTTAACAACATATTCCTCACATAATGAGGAACATGTAAATACGACAAGATACAATTTAAACATTTAAAACATAACATCCCTAAGTGTAGCAGCACTCCATCCAGTCAGCTCATGCCCCAGTCGGTTTGCTCCGTGAATGCCACGCCAAGTCGTGTCGGTTCCTTCAAGACCCGCCCCGTCCCCTTCCATAACAAAAACCTAATGGAGGGGATCGATATGCTTGAAGGTTGGTTGGTAAATGGACTTCTTCGGGTATTGCGGGATGGATCATGATGGGAGTGAGAGGATTGTGATAGGTGGTTTGTTTTAGGGTTTCAAGGGGCGGTTGATAGTTTTGTGGTGGATTTTGGAATAACAAGAGGCAGTGGCTATGGGAGGATACAAAAGGATGTAAGGAAATACCTAGGAGTCATAACGGAGTCGTCATCCCGTAAGAGGATTGCAATAGTCTGGCGGTTGGCCCCTTTTATTTATAATAAAACTACTTCATGACACATTTACATCAACTACTATGATTAATCGTTAATGTAATGGACGTAATTATACTAATCAATGACTGAAAATAATAATATGATATATGAAAACATAATAAAACGAAAATCTAGACGTATTCATGGAGACGGATTATCGATCCGGTCAAGCCCTCCTGAGTGAATACACGAACAGGAACCCAGCCTTGCGACGAGCCACTTGGGAAGGGAGGATCCCTATTAAGCATGTTTTTACCAATTCAGAATTTATGGCGAAAATTGTGCAACATCCTTACCTAACGGTGCGAGTGAATAAAACTTGCGATCTACAAGTCGCAGTAATATCAACCTAACCATTGCTAAGACCAGCATTTCAATTAATGTTGGTTGTGTATAGTTTGCCTTTGTAATAGTTTTACTATGTGTTGGACACCCCCTTAACATGCGACAATTTGGGCACTTACCAGTTTTATGTATTTTGTGATCAATCCAGTCATGGGATGTAATTAAGAATGGTGTTATGGGCAATGTGAATTCATTTAACTTTTACGTGTAAGACAGTTTATTGTTTGACTTAATTCTTATTGCGCCTTTTCCATCAATCTTTCTTTTGAAGCAGTAGGTCCTTTTTTGTGCTGTCTTCATCAAATCCCCTTGAGAAAAATATTATTGTCCAATAAGGAAGAATGATAGATAACTCTCAAGAGTGTTGAATGATTAAATAATGAGCTTATATTCAACTACTGTTGATGATTGAATCGTGTCCAATAAATTTTGGTGATTGAATTGTTCAATTAATTTTGATGATTGAATTGTGTTCAATTACTGTTGATGATCGAATTGTGTTCAATTACCTTTGATGATCCAAGTGTGTTCAATTACTTTTGATGATCCAAGTGTGTTCAATTACTTTTGATGATCCAAGTGTGTTCAATTACTTTTGAGGATAGAGTCACGGAAGGAGTGGAATCACTATGCTTAGGTTTGAAGAGTTGCATTACCTTTTGCTCAGTGTTTTTAGAAGCACACGAAACTTGGAAGTTGATCCTCATGGATTTAGGTGTTATCCTAAGCATTTGAATGAAATGAGATCATAAAAATATACTTTTAAAAATCATATATTGGTTCGAAGTATTATGAATATTTTTTTACTAGATTGCTAAGATAAAACATTATACATGGGAGTGGCTTTCTGAAGCACCTAAAGAGAGGATGAGACGACCTTGGTAGGAATAATTTTCAGAAAGGACGTTCAAGTGAGTCGTTTGGAGATGAGGTGGAATCCGGGTCATCAACATGACTATGGCAATGATCTCTGGTTGGGCTTGTTAAACAGCCAGATTAGTAATCAATAGGTGATGTCAGAGATAGGCTTCAAAGGGTTCCTTGAATTTTGCTAACAAATGATGCATATCTCTGGTACCTCTAGGCATGGGGGATTGAGCTTGTCGAATGGATTATATAAATATTGTAGACTATCTTTGCCAGAATAAAATGAACAAAGCTCATCATACAAAGTTTTGGAAGATTCATGTTCTGTAACAAGTTTGTAGGCCTTTTTTCTTATGAAAATTTGATCAAGAAAGCCCCCTGAGCCCTCGATACTGACAAAGACCAAGTTGAACAAAATATGGAGTTTCGGTAGATTGTATTAGGAATTTGATAGAAACAGAGTGATGTTTCGTCAGGAATGAAATCTATCTGAGTCTTAATAGACTAATTGAGGATTCGACAAAAGCGCGTTCACTGTGACGATGGGTAGCAGTCCATCAGGAAATGTAATGGTGCTGGTTGTAGCAGAGGATGGCGATTGTAGGAGAATGCTTAAAGAAAGAAAATAGCTCGACCTCGACGTATATGATACAATGTTGCAACATATAAACTTTATTTTCATTTAATATAAGACTAATGATTGAAAATATGAACATGTGAATTTCAAATGTCTTCATATTGATCTACATTTATATTTAAATAATTAATAATTTAAAAGCGTATAATATATCCTAAGTTTTTTTAAAAATATCATATCATATCTCGTATTGTCTCTGTGCAACATAGATACTTCCTAAGCCGAAGATGTAGTGTAAGAATCTAGTTGCAAGGGCACATTCTGATGCATGCCACCTGGTGAACCCTCGGGATGGATCTGTGGAGAGACTTAAGAGTCACCAAAGCTCAAGGAAGTTATGACTTGCACCACTCTCAATCATTACTAGGATGAAATTTGTGTGAAGCTCACCTTGAAGCTTTATGGAGCATTGCTTTTGCATGTTGGTGATCGAAACTCACGAAGGGTACAGTTGGTGTAGGAGGTTTTGATTATGCGCCAAGAGGAGGGCTGTCATCAACTTTGAGCGCCTAAAAGTCATCCATGCTAATGTACTCATGATGTGATATGTGTTAAGTAAGATGGTGATGTGAAATTTTTTGCATAGTTGCATTTATTGTTGTTTGGGAAGGGAATGGGGATAAATATTGAGGAATGCAGGCTAGTGAAGGTCATTGGTGGATTTGGAAGGATCTATATAAGCTGGGTATGGCTACCATGCGGTATGGGACAATGTGGTAACAATATGGATCAAAATGTTAAATTGAAAACTTTGCCTCCACGAGGTGATTTATGCTCATGGCATGTGTGATGGGGTTGGGTTTATGGATTGGGAGATGAGCACAAACTTGAGGAAGGAGGCAATACATGAAAAGGCTAAAGTAGTGGTCAAACGGTAGTCTGAGAATTTGGGATGTGAGCTTTATGAAATCATCCACATACACTTCAAGGGAATCTTCTTGACGAAGACGCAAAGACGCTTAATGGCATTATTTTAGTCGTGATTGTAGTATAAGAGTTGCCCATGTAAGCGATAAGGTGTTTTGGTGGAGCCAATGCACTCAGGGAGGGGGAGCCAATGCACTCGGGGAGGGCGAATCCCTCCATATCCATGAGCATGATATGCACCTTCTGAGCCTCTATGATGTGGTGGATGTCAAAGAATTGATCTGCCCGGATTATCCATTCCAAGGGATCCATTCTTTTGAAAGTAAGTACCTTCGAGTAGGGGGAGCATGCTCGAAGGTTGTAGTGGGCATTGGATTTGTCAACAAAGGCTCTGAGGGGTTGCTACAATTGGTTGGCTTCGATCTGAGTGATCTCGGGTATGACATGGGAGCTCAGGCATGCCGTCAAAATTAGAGGGTGTTGACACTTGCACATTATGGGACGGATGGTGGCATGCTATACCAATGTTACCTAGTTGGATTTTGTGGAGCCCGAGAAGTGAGAGGATATGAGAGGTAGAAGAGAAAAAAATCACTGAGGAACTCTTCCACTTGTTCTCCAAAGTCGTCGTCACCCTCCTTTAATAATATACTAGTCATTTGCACCCACTTATGTCCTCGTGCTGAATGTTGGGTTCGCGACTTCTTTCATAAAAAAATTTATATGGACTTGTTATTCTCATAGTCATTGCTGGTATTTAAATGTAAATAGACTTGTATGAGTGATGCACCCTTCACCGCATCCAAGGAAGTATGATATCATCATGCATCAGTTTTCTATTTAGTTTGTCATCTCATTTAAATTATGTCATTTTGAGTTTTTCGGCTCAACGGATTGGCCACCCGATGATACCCTAAATAAATGGTCAGATAATTTAGAATAACAAGGACAAAAAGGCAATTCGGATTAACTGAGGCATCTGGCGTACGGGATGTCTAGGGCTTCCTCGGATTAACGGGCTACTACCGTGGTTTCATTCGTGATTATGTCAAGCTGGCCCTTCCTCTCAAGTGACTGCTCCGCAAGACAATCGATCCCACCCATTGCTTCACTGAGGCATCCAGCGTAGTCGTGCCCTTACAGGGGGTCTTGGTGACAAACCTGGTCCTGACAATGCCAGATTTTTCTCAGACCTTCACAGCGGAGAGCAACGCATCAGTCACAAGCGTAGGGGCGGTAAATCATGCAAGTCGGTCGATTTTTAGCCTATTTCAGTGGGTTTTCTCCACAACCGTCCGTTCCCGCTCCACCTATGACAACGAACTGATGGCACTCACTCTCACAGTCCATCACTGACGAACTTATCTGTTGGGGCGGCTCTTCGTCATGCAGATGGACCACCATAGTTTGTGGTAGCTCCTCAGCCAGAAGATACTCCCTCGCAACAAGTTTGGATGGTGAAACTGTTGTGATACAATTTTACCATCAAGTTTCATTTCGGCAAGACAAACTTGGTGGCAGACACGGTATCGAACCAACCAGGTGTCGCTTAGTAGACATTCATTTCCAGCCCTGTTTGGAAAGGAGGCGGACATCTTGCAAAGGGAAGTCGACGCTGATCTGATGCCCCAGGTGCTCATTAACCGCCTACGTGCAGATGGCACTTTGTCCCCTCCATATACCCTCGTTGGGGATTGGTTACTCTATTGGATTCACATGGTCCTCTAGGCCTCATCTGCCAGTATTTTACACTTCACAGAATATCACGCTACATACGCCAGACACACAAAAGCGTTCCGCAAATACTGCTGCCTCACGAACACACCAAGCGTTGTGCGAGCTTATGGGAAGGCAGGAGAGAGATTGTCGTCTGTTTAATTTGCCAACGCTCCAGGTACGAAGCTACATTTCCAGAAGGTGGGGTGGCAAATGGTTGGGATGTGCTAAGTTTTATTAACACACCTCCTTCCACCACTCCGCTAGCATGACGTTGTTTAAGGCCGTCTATGGTCGACCACCGCTCGTCGTCCCACATCTTCTGGAAGAGTGCCACGTGGGGGTAGTGCAGGAGATACTCATGGCATGGAATGAAACCCTCCGGATTCTAAAGAACTACCTCCACGCCGCTCAGGAGATGTTGCTCCATCAGGACAATACGCCGCTGACACGTCCAATTTCAGGTGGGCTCTACTAGCAATGACTCTGTTTAAGGTCGTCTATGGTCGGCCACTGCTACCCGCCCCACAACATCTTCCTGAAGAGTGCCACATGGGGGTAGTGCGGGAGATACTCATGGCACGGGATGAAACCCTCCAGATTCTGAAGAAGTACCTCCACGCCGCTCATCAAATGTTGCTCCATCAAGACAATAACGTCGCTGACACGTCCAATTTCAAGTGGGCGATTCAGTTTTTGTCAAGCTCCGCCGTTTCAACGGTCCCTTTAAGGAGATCGCTCACATTGGCGAGGTGGCCAACCATTCACCCTTCCAACCCACAGTCAAGTCCACCAATTTTTCACGTCTCTCAGCTCAAACAGGTGGTGGGAGACCACGTTGTCGAGGAGACCTTTCCCCCACGAAGCCATTTTGGACCGCAATATGGAGAAAGCGACCAATCGGGAGTAGAGCTGTCGCTTAAAACCGAAAATCAAACTGTAACCGAACCAGAACGGCAAAGAACCGGACCGAACCGTTCGCAAATTATTTGGGTTCCAATTTAAATTTTAGAACTGTAAACAACAATGGTACGAGTGTGGTTCTTTCATTTTATTATCCGGACCGGAACATAATCGGAACCGCAATATACAAGTCTCGAACGATTTCAAGATTTGTAGACCTGATTCGGACCGAACCGAAGCAAAACCAAATCGCAACCCGTTTGTTATTATTATTATTTAAAATATATATTTATTATTATATTATTTTTTATAATCTATCTATATTATATAAACAAACAAAAAATTACTTTTGCACTCGCTTGTTGTAATGTTGGCGGACCACAAGGCTTTTTTCGTGCCTTGGATTCTTTTTGTTGCTCGCAAGTCGTGTTATTCACTGATGTACACCAACATCTTTTCTCCTTCTGCAATCTCCAGGAGACGATCTGCCTCCTCATGCCACCCTTGCAGTTACATATAAAAGATTCTAATTTTTATCTCAATACTCTACATCCCCGCACAAATTTATCCCGGATGTCTAAAACCTCGTGCATTTATAGGTTGTCTCTAATAATCCCAAGCTCCCTCCCCTTCAGCTTTATGTTCTCCCGCAGTCTACTCTGCTCTCCCTCTCCTTGCACATACAAAAAGCAATCTGCATCCACATGACAATTCTCACAAAAACTTCGTAGATCATATGCTTCTGGTATGTTCTTTCTTCTCATTTTTTGGAGTCAATTAATGCACTGCAAGTTTGCAATGAATTTCTTTCTCCTTTCTCATAATTCCACCTACATTCTAAATTCATTGTCCTCATGTTCACATTCATTTTCTTAGTCTAAATTGTTTTTAGTAGATTGTGTAGAAAATATTTAGTATTAACCTATGAAGCACAGATACATCCCCAAAGTCATCGGATACATATCCAGTACCGGTACGTACCCGATACTCGACGAATACACTTATGTGGACACACTTGGACTTAACACATTATTTTGTATATTGTGATAAGAGTTTGTTTTTCTAAATTAAACAAAAGTTGGCTCAATGCTAGGAAGCATTTGTATATTTAATTAAGTTGTGTATCTATACCGAGTATGTTTCTGGTAAATGTACATTTTTGTTACAAGTACGTGTATTAAACGTGTTGATACGACACAAGTTATTAACAAAATGACTAACTTGTCTCTAGACTAATCGGAGATTGAAGATGTTGATTTTCAACAATGAAGAAGAAGAAAAAAAGACTGATGAGTAGTCTTAAAATTTTCTTTTTTTTGGTTAAACATACAAGATGTTAACTTTTGTAATATTTATGAATGCTTAATGTTTGAAAAGTTCATGTTATTTTGCATTGATTTGTATACTTGTACTTTAAGTTATGATTTATGTTTGATATTTCAATGTTTTGAGAACTACTTATTACACTTGTAGTATATATATATATATATATATATATATATATATATATATATATATATATATATATATATATATACATACGAGTGCCCGACACGGGGCTCCGCCCCTAAGGCCAAGTGTGACAGTACCCGGCTAGCGACGGGGGGTTCGCCCGCATCCCCCCCCCCCCCCCCGGCGGGCTTCGCCCGGCCCCATTAAAACAATATAGTTTTAAATTAATTATTCAAATAATATAATTTAATTTAGTCATGTGTATAACAATCTAAAATATTAAATGAGTAAAACTAATGTAATTAAGTCGAGTGTTAGCTAATAATTTAATTAATAAGTGTGGAATGTCATAAATAAAATATGCGTCAAAAGTCTAATGCAAATGCTCTCGTGGCATAATGGTTAAGGCGAGTTTCTTTGAGCAGGAGGTCGGCGGTTCGATTCTCAGTGACACACAAATCTTTTATTTTTTAATTATATATTTCGTTTAGTCCCACACCGGGTAAAAGGATTGAGGTTTCGAGTATAAATACAAAACACAACCATAATTATTTGGAATGTGACATTCCAGGCAGGCTAAGCAAGACCATACTGGGTTGGGCGGGCTAGACCGGCTGTTAGGACTGTACTGGGCGCGATGGTATATTGGGCGGGTCATTTTAATTTTTTAGAATCGAAAGGGCAAAAACGTAATTTCACATGAGTTTAGGAGACCCTAGTAGTAGGTTTAGGAGACCTAGTTAAATATGGAGAGAGTACAGTTTGATTGAGCTCGATCGGACGGCAGTAGAATTATCAAACCATGATCAGACGGCTATTTTAATTTCGAACTCATGAATTTATATTTCCTTTATAGTGGTAGATATATATATATATAATTTATTGTAACATATCATGTTGTACCCGTATCATTGTTTTTTAAATTTTACTGCGCCGCCGTACCGGCTACGCATCGTACCCGGTACACGTACCCGTACCGGTGCTTCCTAGGTATTAACTAATTTTTATCTTAATGGTTATGTGGATGTTAATAGTGGAAAGAAGCCACCTTCGTTTAGAAGAGATGTTTTTCTTTCTGAGTTCTGTTTCGAAATTTCCATCATGGACCAATCAAATATATTATCGAGTGATATATTTTGTTTTTAAGACCAAAAAAACAGAGAATATTATTTCATGTATATCTATATTAATTCAATTTTAACATATTTAGACTTAAAATCATGAAATTATCGCTCCAACCATTTGAATTCCACTTCTCTTTTCGAATATGCATTTTTAAAGAGATAATAATATTATGATTGTGTATGTCCTAAATTATCTAGTTATAAAATGATTAAAACTATGACACATAGAACCGATATGAACCGGACCGAAACGCATAAAATCGGACTGAACCGTTAATCCCCAGTTTGGTTTTGGTTCTTGTTAAGTAGGTGCTGGTGGTGTGGCAAGACCAACCAATGTGACTTGGTGGGACACTAACGACTTCCGTAGTCAATTTCTTGAGTTTTGCCTTGAGGGCAAGGCAAAGTTTCCAAACAGCCATATTGTTATGGAAGGATACAGAGCGGGTCTTGAAGGGGTCGTCCGTCCTCAAATTGAGATCTATGTACGCGCCACCTTGGTTCCGATAAAGATGTATGAGTTGCGTCCTCGTGTTCTCGTCCATAACCCTCTTCAATTTTCGTAACACAAGCACACATGCAACAAAAATCCAATGAATAGGAGGTTTGTGACATAAACTTTAACCAAGATGTAAATGCAATGCCGCAATCTACTTAGGCAATTAATTCTGAAAAGAGATAAATTAAACAAAAAATTAAAACTCATGTTTTTAATCATAATTAATCACATAAGTTTAAATTAAGTAATCAAAGACCATTGCAAATTAATTAAGAGTGCATCAAAATTCAAAGCACGTGATGAATAAGAAATACACGCCTTCAAAATGTGAAATAATTAAACTAATTTGGGTAAAATATCACTAGCAATAAAAGGTACACATACAATGCAAAGAAATAAAAACTACAAGTAAAAGCTCACTAAGTAATTGATGTCGGTGGTGGTGGGGAAGATCCAGTGGTGGAGGGGGCTGTTCGAAAGAGAGAATGTTGTTATGTAGAGGTTTTTGGAGGGAAAAAGACATCGATAGTTGCCTTCCAAGACTGATGAGGATGTTTGGGGCCGGTTTTAATATGAGAGGGGTTGTGGCTTGGGGCTCGGGTAGAGGTAGGAAGGTGGTTGGGGGCTCGACTGTGGTGCGGAAAGGTGGCTGGGACTCAGACTGTAACAACCTAAAATGAAAATCCGTGTAAAATTTTTTGAGTCATATCCCCGATGATGAAAAAGGCACTTGACAATGTTTCAAATTATTGTTTTCGACTTTATTTTGTTTTCTTTTATTATTCTTTGGGTGCCAATGGAAATCTCAAGTTGTGTTATTGTGGGCTTGTTGCCTTTGGAAGTGAGCTAGCTATTTTGTTGGGCTTATTATTTTCATTTGGGTTGGCTGGCATAGTGGGCTGATCGGGTTAGTATAAGTGTTGGATGCTTTATCAGTGCTGGCTGCTTTATCAGAGTTGGCTGTTTTGTTAAATGCTGGCTGTGTTGTGTTGTTGGCTGTGTTGTGTTGGCTGGGTATGAGTTTGGTTTCCAGCAAGGGCAACTGGAGCGGTGCTTTGACACGACCTTGCCGCTTAGCCGTTTAGTTCACTGTTATAAATTGAGCCCAGACCGCTTCTTCTCCCGCACTCTCATCCCGTCGCCTTTCTGCTTCTGCGAATCCCGCCGACTTCTTCCTTTGGCTGCTCTACTACGACAGAGAAGTGCTTCTTCTCCTTCTTCTACTCCATTTCCTTCTTTCTTTGTGCCTCTAATCGATGAAGCTAGGTCGAGCTTCCTGTGTCGTCGCTGTCGTGCTTTCGTGCCGACAATTTTGCCGCTTCTGTGCCGCCGATTCTTCTGGGCCGACAGCTTTGTCATGCCGATTAGGGCTACTGCTGCTACTGTTCTTCTTCTGCTGTACTGATTAGGGCTCCTGCTACTGCTGCCTTCTCCTCCAGGGTTTCTTCTTTCTCTGGCCGACTACTTCCCTCTACTTTTGTTCTTTTGTTGCTGCTACTGATTCTCTCTGCTTCTTCATGCCTCTGTTGTTCTTCAGCTGCTGTCTCTGCTCCTGATTTATGGTTACTGCCGCTCCCGAGCTGCTCCTGTGTAGCTGTTGTCGCTGCTAAGTTGTTGTTGCTCCATGCAGCTGCTCCCGAACTGCTGCTACCTCCATGCTGCTACTTCCGAGCAACTACTTTCTTCTTCCCCTTGGCTGGTTTGGTTTTTTTCCTATCTAATTGGTTAATTACTTTACTCTTTGGACTGTTTTTGAGTATTCGGGGTGCTAAATTACTGATTTTGGGGGCTAATATGTGTTGAACACAAATTGTTGCGTAAAAGAGAATGTTGGAGTCATAGTGGACTATTGTTACTATGTTGTTTGGCTCTATGATACTTTCGTTTTCATGGATGGACATTTCAAATTACTTATGACTATTTTTTACGAATTTTACAGTTAAGGTTATTTTGAGTTACATTTCGTTGAGTTTTCAAGGGGTGGTTTACCCAATTTTTAGGCTTTGCTGGACATAATTTTTGAGGGGACGGATGTCCATTTGGGGGCTGGTTTAGTCCATTTCGAGGCTTATTTATAGCTGTCCGGCAAAGTTTATAAGTGATTTAACATTTTTGACGTTTTCTGATTCCCGATGTTTTAGTGACTATAAATCATTTACGATTAGAATGAGACGCAACCCAGTAAAATGAGTGTTATTACAGTGGTTTCCGCAACCAAGACCGAGTTGGAAGAAACTGAGGATGTCGTCACAAGATAATCGTGGGGACAATGCAAATAAAAGTGTGGAAAAAGGCAAACCTGTGGTGAGTTTCTTATTTCCTGAATTAGTTTTATTCAAGTAATTTTATTACTGTTTTATTTTCTGAAATAAACAATGCATGTGCATATGAGTTTAACTCATTAAGATATCGCTAAGAAATAAAAGTGGGCGAGGGAAAAACATAAAGCGATATAACTATCTGACGGGATGTTTTATTTAAAAACACTTTTTTAAAGTACGTCAAAAACAGAATAATAAAATTCGGCATAAAGAAATGCAAAGGTTTTGAATCCTATGATGTAGAGGAATCTACGGATGGATTCACCAGTAGGGGTGAGCCTACGGAAAGCCCTTAAGTGGGTGTGGCCAAAGGATGCATCACCGGAACATTTCTCATTTTATGTAACTAAAATTAAGAGGTAATTTAAGGATCAGTGTTGAGAATAATCAAATGATTACTTTATTGTACTGTATGCATATTGTTATTATCCTCATTGTTTGCATGTACAACATTTCATGAAATACTTATCTCACATAGTCATAATTTTTATGACTAACCCATTGTGGACCTATTTTTTAGGCAACAAGAGCGTTTCTCAGTGCTCCTAAGAGGATTCCTCCAGAAGTATTAGCGAAGGTATGGCTAAAGATCTTCGTAGGCATTGGGGAGGTTCATCAAAAGCATAAGGACTCGTGTAGAGATCCGTATTGTGACTTCTGTATAGAATATAAGTAGTACTGATGTTAGATTATTTTATCGAATGATGTAATACTGAGAAATAAATGAATAAAATAATATTGATGTTTATGTTTTTTGTACTATTGTATTAAATGCTGCGACCATTTTTATTCAAAACTGTTGTCCGATCCTTGAATCATTTGAAGAACCCAGGAGTTGGGGTTCTACACAGACATAGGTAGGAAGGCGGTTGGGGGCTCAGACAGAGGTAGGAAGGCGGCTGGGGGCTCAGACAGAGGTAGGAAGGCGGCTGGGGGCACAACTGGGATTGGAAAAGGTGGTTGGGGGCTCAGAATGGAAGGGGGTCGGAGGATTCGGGCTCAAAGGATGCAGAGGAGAGGGAGGCGGCTTTAGGATGCACGACAAGGTGAATGGGGGATCTTAGAGGCATCAGTGAGGGCTGGCGAGGAACCTCTGGAGTCAGAACCATAGGTTGTCAAGGCTCAACATCCGACAAACTGAACGACGACTTCCTTCAACGGAAAATGCTAACTCTCGATACCCAAACTATTGGTTACCAGTAGTATATAAGGATAAAGTTAGGTTAAATGATATGATGACCCAAATCGGCCAATCACATTATTGGACCTAATTCCCAAAATATACATCGAAAAAATAAAAACAAATACATGAAAAAATACAAATAAATCAGTTTGGCGCTAAGGCATAAAGGTACGCTCCTAGGCACGTCTGAGGCACCGGGCCTCGACTCTGTAAGGAAAAGGTGGGCAGGATTCTCCAAGCACGCTTCTTTAGGTTTCAAGGCACTTTCTATTATTTTTTTCAAAAATAGATCAAATCTTATTTAGTTGTCCAGTTGTCCTATACTAGCAAGGAAGGCATCTTGCTTCAATTGTATCCAATATTTTTCCACCAAAGTCCTCACAGAAGTCTTGAAATTATGCCAAGTTCATTAAAATAATTTTTTATGAAAAAACTACAGTTGTATGGTTGTAATGATTCATTTATAGTTTGTGCTCTTGAGTCCATGCCCAATTTCATTTGTTTTTATTATCTTATAAGTAGTCAAATAAAAAATTAGTGAATTGGGTGCCCAGTTCATTGATTTTGAACATCAGCATGCTCAAATCACATGATGATACTTTTTTAGAACCCAAAATGGATCAAATCTTATTTACTATTTCCAGACTAGTAAGGAAGGTGTCTGCTTCAACTATATTTTATTTTTTCTTCATTTTTGCACATCACATGCCTTAGGAGCGTGCATGTGTCTTGGCTCCAGGACCTCTTTGCGTCTCGGTGTGTCTTGTGCCTTTAATAACTTAGGTCTAGCGTGATCATGTTCTCCGATCGTCCATATGACAATCTAAAATATCGATCCAATCATCGTCCCCATTAAGACACAAACAATCTCTATTAAGAATAGAGTTATCCTCCTGCACATCACACACACGTACCCTACCCAACATCGCTGATATACTATGCAGAACTTCATTTTTTCTTCACAACCACCTTTCATTATAACCACATGCTACATCTTGGCAATACCACAGACAAATTAGCATTAAAAGAAAGCAAGAGCAAAGAAAAAGACGATGAAGCAACATGAGAAGTACCACGTCAAAAGCAAGTATATTCAATTTCATTTAAATAAATACCAGTGAATACTTACTTGGAATCTGATTGATCATCAACATCGGACTCTTCATCACCATCAGTATGGCCAATAGCCTGAACTCTTCTGTCATGATTTTCTGCAGCAATTATTTGCGGCAAAGGAGGACGATGTGGCCCCAAAACTTGGCGTGCATCATGCAATCTCTCTCTTCTTAGTACCTCGACATTACCATTTTCTTGTCTCCCATTTTCCTCGGGTCTAGGGAGCAAAAAATCAGTTAATCCAAGAGCCCAACCAACTGCAGTAAACCATCTGCGTAAAACAGCTTTGACAGTTGCACGTGGCCTAAAATGTTGCAGTGCGAAAGGGATACATATTTGAAACATCATAATATCTGTAGGAATCTCGATAAATGGATCGAAGATACTGCAACAAACAGACAAAATATAGGGTAAACCGCAGGGAGGGTAAGCAAAAGAAATTTTAAAGCTAAAAAATGCATACACATACATAGAGTCAAGTAGATGCCAACAAAAGGATGTACTTACCTTATGTCCAGTGGGAAAATGGAAGGTGCCAAGCGCATGGCAAGATTAACAGGTAAGAAAACAAGCATCACAATCAAGCTCCCATAAACAGCCACGGATAACAAGACCCGGCGGGCATGTTTATGAACAGGGTCATCAATTAGATCACGGAATGGATTATAATTTGGATCTGCTGGATCTCGGAGGAAATACAAAACTCCATTTCTCAATACCTGCACAACATAAGAAATAATGTTTGGATCCTCTTTGAAAAACTACAAGAATGATCAAGCATTGGCCTTTTATTGCAGAAGGAAATAATTTAAAGCACCGACCCCTCGGAGAAGACTGACAAAGATGCTTATTTGAAGCATGTAAATAATCCCCACAAGCCAATGAATTATGGAACTTGCGAAGGGAGAGAGTGAAAAGAAATCAACTCTTTTAGCAAATGTTGTTCCTAGCATCTTCAAAGTACAAACATCAAGCCACCATCCGCACATCAACGGGAAGACACCAAGCTCAATCACCAAAAGAAAAGCAACCTTCACCATAGTCATTAGATGTCTCATTCCTGACAAAAATTGTCTGAAAAGAGAAGGAATTGCTTCTGCAATTGAAGAAATTCCATAAAGCCTTCCAATGGTCAATTGCTCCCCTTGGGTATACCGAATTAAAGTAAAAAGTCCAAGATAACAGAAAATCAGACAGAATAAGAACATATAACCAAATGCAAGAGTAGTAACGTCTGAAAGACGCGATGAGCTAGTAATTGTCCCAGTCAGTGAAGTAGAACTGCTAATGCTGTTTGAGAGCTGATTCATTCCAGTTCCATTAAGTTTTGAAGAACCAACAAAGGCTTCGATCACTTGACTAAGAACACCATCATTACTGCTTTCAGATAAGTTATTTACTGTTGCCAGGGCATTCTTCAAGGTAATGTTAGCCAAAGAAAGAGCTGACTCTGTGAGAGGTATGACGGTAGACAACATTGGACTAGATGGAGAAGAAAAAATCCAAGAGAGATTGCAGAGAACAATCCTCCCAAGTGAGAAGGGAATAAAGACAACAACTCCAAGGAAAATTGCATTGCTTGCCAGGACCTGCAGAAAAAGAAAGATGTAGCACCAATAACGTAGCACCAATTCATATATGTGCCACAAAAGAAAGATGCAATGTTCACCATTTACCATCCTACTGACCAAGTGAAAATATTCATGTAAAAGTTTAGTATTTCCAAAAGAGCATTTTGAAATCAAACAAACACATGAGAAATCTGTCACAAGCACGTTGACAATCAACAGTTATACATTACAGTAATGACTACCACAGAGGACGTGTATCTTTCAAGATTCAGGAAGATTATGTTGGACCATGCCTGGGGGCTGGGACAAATGCAGTCAAGCTAGCATCAACATTGATAAAACTTCCAAATCTTAGATGAAACTGTAAAAATTAAAACTCAGTAAAAATCCAATATAAGCTAGCAAGTAGAGACTTAAAGCACTGCTTGTTTCGGCTTAATAAGTGCTGCAAACCGCAGGTATTGCAAAAGCCGAAACAAACTGAAATTTGCATGCCTCTTTTTCCACCGCCGATTTGGCGCGATTTTAGGCCATTTAGAAAATATGCAAGTGGACCACAATTGCTGCTCCAAAATTGACTTGCGTAGTTCTTCCTCTTCCGCGTCTCTTTGGATTCATTCGTTAACACCATTGCAGGGGCCTTTCAACTCTGCAGCTTTTCACAGGAATTCCCAAGAGAGTTGTAGCGTGGCTTCGTCTTCCCCATCCTTTCATCCTCCGAGGTTTTTGCTTTTTTATTACTAATGGGGTGTTTCTTAACCTTAATAATTCGTTATTAATGCTAATTAATAATGTTAACTTTAATAATTAATAACTTTAATACTATATGTTATTAATGCTAGTTATTAATTGATAATTATTAACATTAATAATAAGTTTTAACTCATATTTAATAGTTTTAATAATTAATTATTAACATTATAATCAATGTTAATAATTAATTGCCTTAATTTATAATTAATAAAATAGTAATTGTTAAATTATTATTGTATGGACATAAAAAAATTGTGTATATACACATTTTTTCAAACACTGCAAACTCAATTCTTCCAAACAATTTCAGTGTTTTTTTCACCATTTTGCAAAACAGCTAATTTTCTCATCATTGCATCGCAACATTGCTACAGTTGAGCCAAACAGAGCCTTAGTAAATCAAACATGAAGCCAAGAAACTTAGGCTCCGTTTGGTGGGGCGGATCCGCACCGACCGCGCGGATGAAACCACCCCGCCACGGTTTCTGCTTGTTTGGCGGGGCCGCGGTCGGGCGGTGGGGCTCCGCCCCACTGCAAGAAACAACGGGAAACCCACGATTTTCATCCACGACCAGTGGTTGCAGTCCCTAGAATAAGTGTGTGTATACTTCCATATACAGTTGATGTCAAATATTAATCAAAATATCAAAAAGTGAAGATGCCATGCTTTTAAATCGATTACCGAACGAAACAAAATGCTAAGACAAAGATGGAGGTGTCGAAAAAGTTGTGATGCATAGAATCCAAGCAGGTTGGTTGAAGCGGAGAGACGCATCATGGATCTTATGTGATCGTAAAGTACCATTAAAACTTGAAGGCATGTTTTATCGTACAGTAATTAGACCAGTGATGCTCTATGGTTCTGAGTATTGGGCAGTGAATTGTGTGCATGATCAAAAAATGGGAGTTCCAGAGATGAGAATGTTTAGGTGGATGTGTGGACACAGGCGACTGGATAAAATTAGGAATGAATGTACCGGAGATAAGATATGAGTGACACCAATTGCAGAGAAGATGCAAGAAACTCGACTAAGATGGTTTGGACACATACAAAGGAGACCATTAGATGCACCTGTTAGGAATTGTGAGAGTTAAGTCACTAGGCATGTTAAATGGGGGAGGGGTAGACAAATAAAACTTGGGATGAAAATATAAAGAAATACATGATGTACTTAAGCATTAGTGAGAATATGACTAAAGATAGGACACAGTGACGACAAAGGATCCATATAGCCGACCACATTATAGTGGGATAAATGCTCGAGTGTTGCTGTTTTTATAGCCTATTTGGAGGGTTTAGACATTCCTCAACGACGCACGATCTGAGTTGTCCGTGATGGAAGCCCTAAATCCCCATCTCATACTAATACGCATGTACTCGGGCTGTTTGGGCATCCAGGTTGACGAGAGATTACCGCGCGTGGATTTTGCGTTCAGTGTTGAAGCCGACTAGCGCTCCTTGGTGACGACGCATGGGGCGCGACTTCCAGTGGCCCCTCCGCATCTTGCCGCCTCCTACCATCCCCTACTGGGTATTCCGCCCCTTCCCACCTCAGATCTGAGCCTCTTTTTCCCTTCCCGCCCCAAAACACCATTTGAAACTTCATTCCAGCAACTCTCCATCCCTCTACAGACCATATACGTACCTCCTCTTCCCTCCCCGCTGCATATCTTATCCTTCCCGCACCTCTACACTTCAAAATACATCTTCCAATGCTTCCCCGAAGCAGGCCCGACCCTTCTCACCTCAGATTTCAGCATCCCAGCCCCTCCCCACATCAAAATCACAACATTATGCACCTCCACGAACAACTTCAAGCCCATACCCCTCTTCATTCATCCCCGTAGTGGTCGGACACCTCTCTGCGTCCACCGAGTACCTCAAAACATCCCTAATAATTGTAAGTCTTATGGTTTTGGTTGTGTGGTTTCATTATTATGCACTATGAATGTTTGTATTGCTTAGTGGAGCCTATATTGTAATTGTTTGCCTTTCTAATTAATTAATATAGATTGTGGATTTCAATTGCTATGTATCCTTGCGCACTCTAAGTGGAAGAGCCAAACATGTTTTCACTGTATTTGCGAGCTGCTGAATATTTTGCTAAGTCGATAGATTTCATTATTAAAGTGGTAATCTAAAGACCGAAAACTTGCATGCATTTAATTTCGGTACACAAACACATTGGTCACGAATCTACCTTGCACACTCATCATCATTAAGCATTGTGTTTCAAGCTAAGTTATCAAAGGCGCACCGAGGCGCAAAGGGCCCCTGGAACCTAGGTGCAAGACGCAGTCGCACGCCTGAGGCACGTGATGCGCAAAAATGAGGGAAAAAAGAAATTGAGCGAACTGGGCGCCCAATTCGCTCAGTTTCAGCGAACTGGGCGCCCAATTCGCTCAGTTTCAGCGAACTGGGCGCCCAATTCGCTCAATTTCAGCGAACTGGGCGCCCAATTCGCTCAATTTCAGCGAACTGGGCGCCCAATTCGCTCAATTTCAGCGAACTGGGCGCTCAATTTCAACGAACTGGGCGCTCAATTCGCTCAATTTCAACGAACTGGGTGTCCAAGTGCGCCTAGGGGTGCCTCGGGTGCGTCTAAGGTCATGTTTTTGCCCATATCAAATTTTTAAAAAAAAACACCTTGAAAGGCTCAGGCGCGCCTGAGAGTCTGTAAGGGTGTCTGGGGCACATCGCCCGCCTCAGCCGTGCTGAGGCGCGGCGGGCTGCGCCCGGCGCCTCAGCCGTGCCTCGGGTGCGTCTAAGGTCATGTTTTTGCCCATATCAAATTTTTTTAAAAAAAACACCTTGAAAGGCTCAGGCGCGCCTGAGAGTCTGTAAGGCACGCGTCTGGGGCACATCGCACGCCTCAGCCGTGCTGAGGAGCGGCGGGCTGCGCCCGGCGTCTCAGGCGCGCCTAGGCGCGCGCCTTGACAACTAAGGTTTTAAGTGTCCGAACACACCCACCATTCTACCCTACATCACTTCTATCCTTTGAAACACAGATACTTCCAATGACATTACGTATCGCATCTGAAGTGTTTTGGAGTCAAGAAACTCTCGAAAAATAGAAGAAACATGTTCCTGAAACTCTCATTAACTTTATTTAAATTTTACATATAAAATATTTTGGATACTTACGGAAACTTTCAAATATTATCGGATATGCCGGAGTATGCTTGGAAATGCCCAAACATTATGTGTTTTGTGATTTTGAAATGGAGAAAGACATGTGAAAAAAGTGTGTGATAAGTAGTGGGATTCAATTGAGTGCATATTATTATTCATGACCACTATTTAGGATATGATACTTTTTGTGACACAAACCTTATTTCCATTTAATATATAATATGTGTGATATAATATTGAAAAAAATGAATAAGATGTGAATGTAACACATGCCTTTATACAAGTTTGTACTTATATAAAAATAATAAAAAAATTCAAAAACATATCTCATATCCTAGGTTTGATGAAAATCACGTTTCCAGTATTCGTATCACATCATATCGCATATCCCGTTTTCCATGTAACATAGCTTCTATCCATTGTGCAAAACCAACAAGATGAAGAAAACATATAAACAGTATAAATGGACCATGGAAAAATGAAAGAAGATCTATGCTCATCAAACTTCAGTCACAACCCTTGAAGGGTACTCTAGTACTCTCAATCAGGTACTGGTGTTTATGTCAACTTAGCAATTGATCAGCCTAAACGTTTTGCATAATGGCAGATTTGCCACAAAACTACCAAAACAATAACTAAACGTTTCCTCAGAAACCCTTAATCTAATTGCCAGAACAAGTACGAAAATTGATGCACCCTCTGTCACGCTCAAATAAGCATGACGTCATCATACGTCATGGAATTTTTTTATGCACTTATTTATTATTCAGTACTTTTGTCGCGCACCTGTTTTCTATTTTGTTTGGCTTTTTGGTTTGACCGCCAGATGAGACTCTGAATAAATAGGTCTGGTAATTTAGGATAGCGGGGACATGAAAGGCAAGCCAAAATTAAAGATACATAAATTAGAAGAAAGATATTGGAAAGGTTAAATATTTGACAAAAGATAATTGAGGTCAATAAATAACTTCATTGTTTGGGTTCAAGAGATAAATCGGGCAATTAGAAGAAAGAAATTGGAAAGTATCTGCCATGTGAAAGAAATTGGAAAGTTGCTGCCATGTGGAAGATTTAGGAAACTGCTGCTCTGAAGAAAATTGGAAAAAATACTTGATTTGGAAAATGCGCTGCCCTGTGAATGAAGTTGGAAAGTAACTAACAACCCAATTAAAACTACTAGGCGAGGAAGAAGACGGCAGCCGGAAATTGAACAGAGAACGAGTCTACCTCGTTTTCTCTGTTTTGCCGGCGAAATCCTCCATCGACGACAGCCATTCCCGTTCCTACTTTCGTGATTTGGCTGGGGAAGGTTTTCTGGACGCGTACGGCGCAATTCAAGCCCCGACGACTTCAACCGCCCGAGCTTTGCGAACCAATCTCGGTCTCTCTGCCTTACCGGTACAGCACTCCTCAAGCCTGAGCTGTCTGTGGTCCTCGGTAGCAGTCGTCGGCGCTGCCTTTCCAGCCGCCCCTGTGAGCCCTAACAGTGACCGGACCGCCCGTCGAATTCCTCCTGCCGCTCGCCTTCGCAAACCACCGGCGACACCCCGGTCCAGCGCCTCCGTCAGTTCAAACATCTGTCCTTTCCGCTAGGTTGACGTCAACTTCTCAACTGCTACCGGCGACCTTGGCCGACTGACATAAACTTCGACTTATTTCCTCCATTAGTCGGCTCTGCTGTGAAACCCCTGATTGACGTCGACTTCGCCGCAATCACCCCGTCAATCAACTGTTGGTTCTCCTTGCACTGACTGGGCTTGGACAGGATTCTAGCACTTGGGTAACCTCATCCCCTCTAACTACTTATTATTGGCTTAGTTTTATGCGTCTCAAGTAATTAATTAAAGATTGCCTCGATCGTTCTTGTCGCCCTAATTACCGTTTGTCATAAATTATTGTTTATGAGTTTTGTTTGTGGATGTATGAAACTCGCGACGATTCAACTCATAAAATGCTAAAAGAGATTCTCTCAAATAATTATTAACGGTTTCATGAAAAAATCCAACGTTGGAAAGTGATTTTGCGCGAAAGCTTGATTTGGAAATTCGACCCCGTTCAAAATTAAAAATCCACTTATTTCTTAAAAAATACATAATTTTCAAAAGTATTTAATTTTATAACAAAATAAACTATTTTGATTTAAAAGTATTTAATTTTCAAAACCCTAATCGAGCCTACATCAAAAATTAATCCAACAAACGAATGTCACTAATATCTACAGCACTAAGGAAACAAGAGAGGTAAAATCAGAATAAGTCAAATGGAAATTATACATAATAAAAAGAACATACTTACAGTTATTGCATTTTCGACTAAATGGAAGACAGGACCTTGCATGCCAACAAGTTCATCAAAGGGCACATCCTCTGCGCCATCAGCATCATCGAGTCCATCAAACATCTGCTCAACATGTGCTTCAAGTCGCGCCGCTTGCATTTCCAAACGGGCTGCAACATTTTCTGCATTTCTTCTAATTATTTGACCTGCCCCGGCAATCCCTGGGGCTCCAGCTCCATCTTCAGCATTTGCCTCAATTGCCAGGGCCCTATTTGCAGGTCCAGCAGCTCTTCTAGCAGCACGAACACCCTGCCTTTCTTGACCTTCATCATCTCCATCGTGTCCCCCAAGTTCTCTAAGATGCCTGAAATAATCTCGAAGTGAAGTTGCACCCAGAAAGATGAATACAATGCTAGCCGACAGTAAAAACCCATGTAGACAATCCGTAAGAATCAAAGGAGCAGATAAATGGCCTAAGAAAAGCCTCTGAGCTTCGCCAAAACTCCTTACAAACATCAAGCGCCATAACCAAAATGTAATGAAAGGTATAATGAGAAGCCAAACTGAAAGAACGAATGCAAGTCGTAGAAAGAATTGTAGAACATGGCATGCTTTCATAGTCATCCCAATTAAAAACTCTCGAAAGGGTAGTCTAGAAGGAGCATTTTCTGCATAAAGCGGTGAAAACGAAAATACATGCTTGCACACCTGCATAGAGAGCCAAATAGATTAGTGTGCCATAAGTGCGTATATTAATAAATTTTTCAGAAAGACTGGAACTACTACTAAATATCAACACTACTGTTTTTTTATGATCAAATACTGGAAAAGACGACACCAAAAATTTAATACAAGAAAACGCCAACATTGTTATATCAGATATCCACTCAGAAGCATCTAGCCTCAATTAACCATTAGCATTTAAAGAGGTTCGAACCAAACGATTTAAAAAAACCCAGCCGGAGTGTAATCCGAACAAAAATGACATATAGAGCATTTACTCTTACAGTCCCATTTAATAACATGGCACTGCTGAACATTCAAGATTCAACTATCATATCAGTATCATTAAGACTTCGGAGCCAAAGACCAAATAATCTAGGCATAGAAGAGAACCGGTCATCATTATTAGACTCAGGCATAATCAGCACTAGCCTCTACATTTCTTCAACTAGATGTTGGAGTCCCTTGTACTTTTTGTATAAATATGGGTGAATAAACAAGAGCATAATGGTCATTTTCACGATTGAGGAACGAATAGAGAATCAATTTCTTGCAACATTATACTCCAAAAGAAACCTAATGCCATATAATCATGAGAGCAGTTTTACACTAACCTAAGGAAGCTACATGAGAGCAGTTTCTCTCCACCTTAAGGAAGCTAAAATTCTTAAGTTGTGATGTAAGGGCCAATCCAATAAAGGAATCCATAATTTTACTCATCTTTGGCAAGAGTTGGTCCCCCTCTCTGTAAGGGGTGATTAAATATAGCTCGCAAACACATACAGGTCATATTATCACTACTCAGGATTGTTGTTCTCTATAATTGTCTAGATTATCCTTCTATCTCCATCAGCACATCTTCCCTTGCAATAACCAGTACAACTCATGATCCACATATCTGCTAGCGATTGTCATTATCATGCAAAATTGTTGATGGAGAAGGATCAAGAAAAGATTGTTGAAGATGTGAGAGGGAGGATGATGTTAACGAAGAAAGCAACACGAACGAGAAGGTTTGATCACAATACTCAGCAAGCGATTATAGGTTGAGGTTTTAATGGCCAATTTTTCAACTACTTTTGCTAAAAAAATCATAATTGGTGATTGCCTATGATTTACAATCTATAATTACAACACACTTAAATTATGTTCTACCAATAATTAAATAATAGTAGCAATTTCTCATTATAACTAACCATGTAATTGATGATTGTAATTAATTAGTTAATTAGCTGAAACTTCAATGGATATAATTTAAAATTCTAAATTTTAACTAATAAAGTTCTTACTGAAATTAGGCTTAATTTGGCTTTCAGTGAAATTTAAATGATATTTTATGGGCAACAATTTCTATTCCCTTTTCAAAAAGTAGTTTCTTTAAAGAAAATTGTAAGAAAAACTGTGTAACAATTGTAAAAAAATTCATCCAAACAGTCACTACTTTCTGTTGTCTGCTTATACTAAACAAAAGTAAGCCAAAAGTTAAACCAAGCAAATCCTAAAACTGGTATATAACTGTAGGTCTAAGCTACCACACCATTAACAATGCATGAGCATTAGAAAAATCCAAGTAGCAAATAACTAATGTATACACTGGTAAATTTAAGTGGTATTCTTGCTGATAAGATAAGCTCATAGACCTGTAGATCTCACTTCCAGAGCCATTAAAGCATAATTGGCTAAACTTCAAGTTTTCATCCAAATGCTTTTGATACTAAATCAATTTATCTGTGTACATCAAAAGGCTTATGTTCACTTTAGGGCTACTCTTAGACATCCCGGCAAACCCTATCTTAATATTAAACACACAGGTTCGAATCACAGAGACTATTAAAAAAGAAAAGTCAAATCCAATCATACCAGCACAACCAACCTTCCTCCCCTAAACCTAAATTGATCATGATCAAGCTGTAATCTGCACGAGTATCCGAAAACGTAAACACCACCCGCAACTCAAAATACCAATCTACGATACAAAAACGAAAATACACGGCGGATTATTGAAATCAAAGGAAGATCAACGATAAAACCTCGCACTGCCGAGCGTTGCTGTGGTTGAGCCACTGGAGGAGGCAATCCTGGTGAACGAATTTGATGCTTCCGCTGCAAGCGCAAGGGTATCGCAGGGGGTTATCCTCCTCCCCAGGATTCCGGCAGATCCTGCAGACGTCCCCCTCGTCTTCCTCCTCTTCGAGCCTCGGAACCGCCGCAGCCAGAGCTGGATTGTCGGCGATCTCCTCCATCGTGGCGTTCTCCCAGACGTAGACGCGTCTCGTTTCTCTGCTTCTTCCTCTGACGATATTGAGACGCGGGAAGAATCTAGAGGAGAGAAACAGGCCAATATAAATGGGCTCGACGAAGTGGAAGGTGCAAAGTCGGGAAAGCGAGGAGAAGGGGAAGTGACATCTTCTTATCTTCTCGATGCTTTTTTTTTATGCTGTTATTAGCATCCGAGTTTTTAATAACATTATGCTTTCATTACAACAGAAAGCTCGTCAATAGAGTTGAACATGCATGTACTTTTATCTGATAAATAAGTAGGCATTGTAATTTTGACTAATGTATATTGTTAAATGTAGGGATAAATTCAATTCTTTTAAAAAAAACTAATGGCACCTTTTAATTCACACCTCTTCATGCTGCCCCGATCACGCAATAATAGAGGACCTAACATTGAACAACCAAAGAAAATGAATTCAGCTGTTTTTTTGCGGTGCAGATGTCTTCATCTATGATAGAATAAAAGGAAAACAGTTGAAGTTCTTTCCTGCTGCATGTGAATGTTTTTTCGAGTGTCCTCTTCTGCAAATTAGTTGCGAAAAACATAATATATTTGTGGGCAACTCTTTGCTCGAGAATTAAGTGTTGAGTGTGTTGAAGTTCTTTCCTGCTGCGCCGGTACTCCTCGAGAATTAAGTGTTGAGTGTGTCACGTGGAATGGACGGTGATGTCCGAGCGTGTGTTGCGACTCGCTAAAAAGGGTGGTTTAGTTCCACACCGCCTAGCGTGCTCGTTGGTCTTGGGTGTATAAGCGGGGTCGCAACTCCTAGCCTAACCGTGTGGTTTTGGGGAGTGACTCCATAATGTTTTACATGGTATCAGAGCGGGGGGCACGTGGCGAGGGGGTGTTGAGTGTGCCACGTGGAATGGACGGTGATGTTCGAGCGTGCAAGGGCGGGCCCACATTAAGACACACCCCGGCACGTGTCCGGGAGTGTTTTCGCGAGTCTTCCTGCTATCCCTATCGCCTGCCCCAATTTAATGTCGCAGATTGGCGGTGGTTGGAGAGGAGACAAGTGGTGGTGCAACAAGTGGCGGCTTTCCTTCTGTCTGCTGGGTGTGGTAAGTGCAGATCCCGTACGGTTTGGTGTTGCTACCAGATCGTTGTTCTTCCATTGTTGTTTGAGTAGCTGGTTCATTTTGGGTTTTGCCGCAAGTGGTGAGGAAGAAGGACAAGGCCAGTAAAGTCGCAGTTGATTACTTGATATCTTCCAACCCTCTTGGTTCTTGCAATGTTCTGGATGAGTCCATGGATTCTGAAGGTGAGAGCTTCATCAAATCGACCTCTCGCTCCAGCTCTCCTGTCTCTTCCAAGGACCCCCCCCCCCCCCAAACAGAAAAAGTCCGCTTGGAGGGCAAAATACCCTTGTGTTCAGGATTATGTGCACAAACGCAGTCCAGGTATTTGTGAAATTTCCTCAATGAAAAAGGCTCTAGCATCTTCATCTCTTGAGCCCCGTTGGCCAAGTATTATGTATCAAGCAGTAAATCCCTTCTTACTTGGATCGGCTCATCGGGGTGTTACTTGGCGGGCGGCACTGCTTGGGTTGACCTCTCATCCAGTAAAACCTGCGTGAGTATTGCATTTCATAGTACTTTTTTCTATTATTTAGGCCTATATTGAAACTATAGGTCAATAACATTAACCTTGAGCTTTAACTTTATTAGACAAGTAGATATGCAGGTTGAGTACCCAGATTTTGACCTTCATATCTAACATAATGTTATTTATATTTAAATTTTGTCCGGATTGGACAAAAATCCTAGTTCCGTCATTGCGAGCGTGTGTTGCAACTCGCTAAAAGGGGAGGTTTAGTCCCAAACCGCCTACCTAGTGTGCTCGTTGGTTCTAGACATATAAGCAGGGTGACCACTTCTCCCCTAACCGCATGATTTTGGGGAATGACGCCACAATGCTTTACATTAAGCCTTCCTCCAAGAATTCAAGGGATGTTGTAAATTCAAAGGTTTCCAAATCGAGGAATAAATGGGTTAGAAAACCTTCTATTCCTTCACTCGCTAGTTCCTTGCATGGAGAAGTGATTTTGGTGCGCCGGCTTGCGGTCCGGTAGAAATAAAGCCCGGGCCTGGGCCATGCAACCCATTTTTGAATAACTACTCTCTCCCTAAATTTCTCGGGGCTTTTCCACTTAACCTCTCATGATTGGGTTGCCTGAAAACAACTCTACTGGGAAGACAGATTAGATTGACAAGCACGCGGTCACATAAATATACAAAGATATTTGGACTATAAAAGCCCCACAATAAAGACCTATGAGCATTTCTGTTGTTGAACTGTGTAATGGGCCAACATTGAAGGACCATTAGCAATTCATTAATGCAACTTAAGTTTTGAGTACCCATTATTCTCTCCTTTTTTTGGGCGCTGTTATCCGCATCGCAGTTTTGGCTATTCGCACCGCATTTTCTCTTAATGTTTTTGTGCCTTCTAAAAATACGCCTTGTACATACATTTTTAGGAAAAGTGTTCAACACGAAAGTTGTAGATCTCGACAAGATCTACAACTTTCGTTTTGAACACTTTTCCTAAAAATGCATGTACAAGGCGTACTTGGGAAATACGTGCAGGTTTTGCGCATTTTGGAAATACACTTTGTACATACATTTTTAGGAAAAATATTCAATACGAAATTGTATATATCATCGAGATCTACAACTTTCGTGTTGAGCACTTTTTTCTAAAAATGCATGTACAAAGCGTATTTTCAAAAGACGTGAAAAATTAAGAAAAATGCGGTGCAAATAGCCAAAACGGCGGTGCGGATAGCAGCACCCTTTTTTCTTCTCAAAAGGCCAACATAATAATTAGCCCGAGGAAAAGAAAAGGGTGGTGATATTAATACACCATATATGGCTATTGATATCCCATTTTCAAAAATTAAAACCCCTTTTTTTACAACCCTAAATCTAATATTTGTACCCCCTTCTATCCGACGCCAGGCGCTGCTCCCGCTGATCCCGCTGCTCCGTGCCCGCCGCCAGACGCTGCCCGTCGCTGATCCCGCTGCTCCGTGCCCGCCGCTGATCCCGCTGCTCCGTGCCCGCCGCCAGACGCTGCCCGCCGCTGATCCCGCTGCTCCGTGCCCGCCGCCAGACGCTGCCCGCCGTTGATCCCGCTGCTCCATGCCCGCCGCCAGGTTTCTTCTTCTTATTATTCTTCTTCTTCTTCTTCTTGGAAGGCGGGGGGTGGGTGGGGGATGGATTTGTGGCAGAGATTTGGTGGAGAGTGTTTTGGAGATGGCTACATGAAATTGTTTAATCACTTAGCACGCCGTCTTCTATGAGATGCACTTGAAAAAAATCATTGCCTTCTTTGAGCACGACGAGCACATGTGTGTGCATAAACATGTGTGTATGAACATGTGTGTGTGTGTGTTTGTGTGTTTAGCTATTGTGGTAGTGGTTAGTAATGTCTATGCTCGAGTTTTAAAGCATGTAGTACAAACTTTCTGTTAAGCTATGGCCTCATTATGTAGATATGACCCCTTTCTTCTCTGATGCCCCCTTTCTTCTTCTTCTTCTTCTTCTTCTTCTTCTTCCAAATCAGGTTTTGGTTGTTCTGTATACACAGCATAAGTTAAAGCTCATTTCCATACAAGTCCCCAGTTTGGAGGTATTATGACTGCCCTCTTATTTATATTGTTTTTGTGTGGTTGTAATGTTGTAATATATATTGTTCAAGCCCAATTATGTGATTATTCATCTTTTATTTGCTAGGAATGACTTCAGAAAAAATGTTATTGTTGTGTAATGAAGAGTACTCTAAGGATACATTGTTAGATGTTGGAAGTCACTTCTGCACTGATTTGAGCTTTGAAAGTAAAGAGAAGTTGATTGAATGGGCTAGGAAAATAGCAAAAAATTTGGGGTTCGTACAACAAACAACTTGTTCATTTCTCTGTCCAACAATCATTCACGTTCCTACCACTACTTCAGCACCGTCGGACATTAAAACAGTTGTTTATCTCGGATATATAAATGACAACCACTTCATTGAGTTGCGGATGAATGATGAATGCCCACTCCCGCCTTTGTTTCCAGTATGGACAAGATATCATGAGCATGTGGCAGCGCAGTGGGAATTTCCATATATTACACGACTCCTAGTCGGGGATTTAGGGTTTCGCCTATAAATACCCCTGCTGGGGGCAACGGGGAGGCCATTCCAAACTTGATGGTCACGCGGATGCTTCGAGCGCTCTAACAAACGCTACCCTCAAATAGTAGGGAAGCAATAAAAAGGAACGGTTACAGGAAATTGAATTTATTAAGGTGATTGTTATTATCACAATTCACAACAATTTTAGCTAACCGCACTGAAATTTAGTCATTTTTAGGGTTTTAGGGAAAGACTATCCACACTCACTCGCCCCCTTCTTTTCTCTCCATCAAAACAACCGAATTCTGCTCTCTTTCGCCGCTGGTTAGATTTCACCCAGGGACCTGCCCTTTTCTTGTCGGGCGGCGACTTCTGTTGTCTCTCGTGTCCTCGCTGATAGAATCTAGAGTATGGTCATCGATCTCCTCTGAGAGTACTCCTTCCGACCAGTTATTAGATCCTAAGTTTAGGGTTTTCATGAAGAATTTATAATTTGTTTCGGACTAGAGATTTTTGTGGATATTTATTCTCAAGTTTAGGGTTTTTTATGTAGCATTTATGTAGCATTTCATGGGTGTTTTCGTCTTTTGATTTTTGTATACTTTCCATGAAGCATTTCATGATTTCAACATGTTTTTAATATTTGTTTTTCCTGTAGTGATTTCAGAGCTTTAACATTGTTTTTTTGTGTTCAAGTTTACAATTTGCTTTTGTGCTTGTAGGGCTAAACATTGTCTAATTTTGAAGCAAAGCATGACTAATTTTGAATGTTACTTTTTTATGGACTCTAAGGCTCCGTTTGGTTGGGCTGTTGCTGAAAAACTGCTGAATTGATAGAAAAAGTGCATTCTGGACAGAGTTGTTAAAAAGTTGTTTGGATACAAAACGAAGTTTTGATGGTGCTTTTTCTAATGAATAGTTTTGTTCACGTTTTCCTGATTTTCATCAAACAAACTGTAATCTAAGGAAGTTAATTTGTGCTTCAGTTTAAAATTCGCTCCAATTTACAATCCTTTACTTCCACATCTCATGTTTTCATAAAGCTTAGAACTATTTCAAAAATTTCCAGATAGGAAGGAGGATTTGATTAGTGAAAACGGATATCAATTTTATTTATGGACGTTCATGTTTTAAAGTATTTATTTGTAATTATCAAAAAGTTACAGTCAAAATCACAGTTCTAATAACAATCACTTTATTAATTCTTATATCAATCTAATTGTAGTGCTCCAATTTACTTTAATCTTTCTAATTTTTGTTTGCGGACTTATTTGTGGACGTTCATGTTTTAAAGTATTTTGTTTGTGATTATCAAAAAGTTACAACAAAGGCCCGTGGGGGGACTTATTTTCGGTCCAGCGGTCACGACCGCATGATCGGGCCTTAATTAAGGCGCCACGTGACCGCTTGACTAAAATAAGCCCCCCAAACGGAGCCAAAATCACAATGCAACAATAATTTTATTAATTCTAGAATTTTAATCTAATACTTAACAAACCATCACCCGCATTGATTTGGCAACAACACTCTTGCAGCAACACTTTTTGCTGGAAGCATCAATTTTACAATGTATTGTCATTATGCATATAGCAGCAACAGCATTGAACATTGCCTAAAGCCCGAAGCATTAGCCAACTTGCTGCAAGTATACTTCATCCTTGCTTTGATTCACTTTCATGATCATGACTTGCAAAAAGACAAAATCTTACTCGTCAAACTTGAGTCGCCGTAAGGCGATCCACTCCATCTTCTCGACCATCCACAAGGTCACCCACATAAATCAAGGGTGAACCATATCGCAATGTGCTCCCCATCAATCGGTAAAGGCCATCGAACTACACAACTCACATGAGCAAGAAACACAGTATATCACTATCAGTACTCCACCCCTCATCGCCAAACTATGGCAAATCAAGTCCAATCTGCCCATCGATGTCAAATCTCCGTGTAACTAAAGTACCATTTGTAGCAGCTCAAGCCTATGCATTACTTTGTCATGCATCCAAATGTCAGCTATCCATGTTCTTGTGATCTGAAGTAGTGCTGAGTCATCACCTAGACAGGTTGACCCAATCATGACCTCAAATGAACTAAACTTTATTGACTTTGAGCACATGTGCTACGAAGCATTGATGCTTACTATCCAATTATAAGTGTTGAAAGGGGGTCGACCCACTCATGTGAATATCGCGGGCCGCCCCCCAGCCGGACTGCAGTCCACCAGCCCCAACCCGTGTTAGGGTGTGGTTCTCTCGGTAAAAAACACCGGGCACGCTTGTAGCTGCTCGTGATGTTACAAGTTTATGTTTGGAGGCGCGTGCAGTCTGGGCTCAGGGTTCGTCGAGCAGCGCTCTCCTGAAATGAGCAAACGGAGTTAGGTGGCACCTACCACCAAATTAGGCTACCACCAAATTAGGTGTTAGGTAACCTCCCTTTAAGGTAACATTTCTTTGGGTTTGGAAGCCAATCGCGACATCCATTCCAAGGTTGTGGAGGAAGATGAGGTCGGAGAAGAGTATCGAGGCGTCGGATTCTAAAGAAGAAGGGGCGTGTAGCTTTCTCCTTTGCCCGGCGGATTTTTTCTCGTTGGCATGAGATTTTTGTATTCCTTTGTGGAACCGACCTCCTTTTTGATGAGAAGTGATCAAGGGTAGTTAGTCCGTGGTTTTCACCCTATTGGGTTTCGTTAAAAATTATTGTGTCCTTTATTATTGTTGTGCTTGTATTTGTCTTGCTTGTACCACTACAGGGCCCTGGTCGGGACTTATTTTTCCCAACAACCCGCTCTCCACACAACCGCGTGCAGTCAATCTCCTAAATCAGTCCTCCCTTTACTGGTTTGTCCGGGTTGTTGATCGGCGAGGCGTCGTGCCCGACTATCCCCTGGCCGCATTTTTGATGAGAAGTGATCAACCCCCTACGACTTCCCAGGAGGTCACCCATCTCTTGAATAGTTAAACCAATCCGAGCCCGATCGAGTAAACCAAAAGCCAATAGAAGAGCAAGAATCTTGTACTATCATAAATTCTCTACAATGCAAGACATACATGACGAGACATGATTCGCCAATATATCTGATGAAAGTAGAAAAAATTACAAGGCGAAGAACAAGCCGCGCGATCTCAAGGAGAAGCCGTTGACACTGTCGAGCTGCCTAGGGAGTCCGTTGAAGCCGCCTAGCCGTAAGACTGCAACCAAGCCGTGAACGTAAGGGGGCCAACCACCTCGCGCTGGAACCGGGCCGCCCCCTGCCACCACCACCAGGCCCACCCATTACCACCGCCTTCCAATGCTGAAAAGAACTCTGTCCGCTGAACTGCAAGCCGCCTGATCGCGAGGTCGTCTAGCCGCCAGATCACGCGAACTGCTGCTCCCGAACTGAACACGCCGCCAAACCGAACAACTTATTGAACTGAGAAACAAGTTGCAGAAAAGAAGACCGTCTGGTCACAAGCCGCGACCTGCTGTTAACCGCTGGTTGCAAACCGCGGAGTCCGCACTATCCCTGACCGAAGTCAGAACCAAGTTCCTGGCTTCTCAGCACTGTCCGCACAACCTGCACATCATAACCCGGTCAAGCACTACAAACCTCGCGGATAGAGATCCCTGTCCGCAGCAACTGTCCAAGTCCACTTACTGTTCACTCGGTGTTTTTGATGTGATAGGGAGGTCCTATTTATAGGCGCAGAGAGGAGTGTGATCACAGCCCTAACTGATAGGATCACCACCCTATCTCGCGGTGAGCACCAAGAGTATTCGCCAAGCCGCGGATACACAACTAGACCGCCGCGACTAGGCTAGACAGCCAGTCCACCAAGGTCGCACCACCAAGGCCGGATACCAAGCCAAGCTGCCCTGTCGACAAGGCAATGTCAGACTTGATCGCCATACAACCAGACTCTGCGAATACCGCTCCAGTCCGCCAACTTGCAGACAACTCCAGTCTGAAAGCGCTTGCGGACACCACTCCAGTCCGCATACCCTGAGCCCGCAGCCAGAGCACACAAGGCTGACAGTTGCCGAGCTCGACGGACAAAGATATAAGTCAACGCAAACTGTGTGATCTCCCAGACTGAGCCAATCCGCATAAAATGGTGAACTCTGGCACCAGTCTGCTCTAACCGGCGAACCCCGCGGTTATCACCAACCGCACCATCAGAGCTAGACGACCAAGGCACACACCATGCCGATCTCCTGAGATCTAGTCCAGTCCGCAACCCGGACTCCGCGAACTCCATACGAGTTCGCGCCTCGCCTGTCTTGGCGAGCTCCGCGGATAGCAAATTTATCCTCCCGATTATCTTTTGGGAACCAACTGCCGGTTGATCACAAGCCGGTCTGGCTAACCGCCACTTCTGTCCGCACAGACTACGCGAACAGACCACCCAGGCCGCCAGAGCACACACTAACTTCAGCACCATTGCCGACCTGGATAGTCGCCAGTCCTGTCCACACAGACCGCGCGAACAGGCCGCCACTTCCACTTCATAATTTTCAACAATAAGAACTCTGCCCACGTTATGGGCAACTCCACCTAATCTGACCGCACTACATACAATGATAATAAATTTCTACCTTCTTCGATGCAGACCGATGTTGCGCAACTTCAAGTGATATCTCAAGAGAACACAAAGTAGAAAAAATTGGTAATCCCGCTAATATAAAATCACATCCACATAATTTTATATCATAATAAATATAGGAATCTACTTAAAAGAAATACATTTCCGATAATGTCCACCAAATCTAGAATTAGACGCCTCCACTGGCTGAATAAAATATAACTTAATTACTGCAATCCATAGAGTTATATGTTGGGCTAGAGAGCACGCGAGCCTAATCATGCAGCTGCAAATTAGTTTGAGCAAGTACTTGCACGTCCACTTATCAGTATGACGATACATAACTAGAACACAATACAAAATAACAATAATAAAAGTGACACATAAATTTAACGTAGAAACCCAATATGATGAAAACTACGGGACGATCAGAGTCCAACCTGAAAAACTGCCACTAAAAAGTACGAAAACAATATGTAATTATAAGATTTTCCCTCCTCGATCCATACAAGATTTTCAATAACTTCGCACTACACAATATTACACAATAATCAGTTGCTGAAAAATTGTAAATTACCGACAGTGGCAGATGAGCCAGATTACACAAATCCTCTCCAAAATGCCTCTTCGAATCTTGCCCAAATCTGCTTTAAATCCAATCTGTGTAGGCGAAGTATTCCTCGTTAACGTCGTAGTAGAACGCCGTCCGAAAGCTCTCCCAAATTAAGACGATTATCACAAAGCCATCTCTATAAATCTTGTAATGCTTGAGTTTGGATAGAAGTGTATGTCTTACCCCTATTTATTCGTGTCTATTTATAAAGCCAAAATAAAGGAGGTAAAGGTGATAGATGACATGTGCATGAAACTTCCCTCGGTCAAAAACACATGTCATTTGACACAAAGCTTCTTTTGGATAATTTTCTATAAGCTTCCTTTAAGAGTTGTTGCGGGTCCCGATCTTTCCCCGGTCCGGAGAAATCGGCCGTCTTAGCCAAGAATCGGACTAGGCGTGCAGACAGTCAAAATAAATCACAGTAGATGACAAGAGATGTTTTTTACGTGGAAAACCCGGAAAGGTTGAAAAACCACGTGGTTGGAATTGTGTCGAACCAAAATCCACTAGTTTCTTGGGGTTTTACATAGTTTGATTTGATTTCGAAGGGCAACATGTCACTGCTCCGTTACAAGTGCAGAAAATGAGGGAAAACGGTTAAACCCTCAGAGCCTCGATGGAAGCGCTCCGATCTTCGAATCTTGCTGAGCTCGCGGAACCTGGGTGGGAGAGTTCCGACTGGAAAATTCTCTACGTCCACGAACATTCTGGAGGGAGCGCTCTCGTTGATGCAGAGCCTTGATGGGAGCGCTCTCGCAAAGGCGGTCAATGTGACTTGGGGCATGCTGGAGCTGGAGCACGAGGAGAGTGGAGAGAATTTCTGAGCGGATAATCGGTCTAAGTTTACGATCTCGCCAGAAAACTTCAGAGCTCTCTCTTGCCTCTGGAGTTGCCTCTCTTCAAATGAAGGTCTGCGAGTATATTTATAGTTTTATGGAGGGACACGATGGTAATTGTGTCAGGGTGTGATTTGTGCTGGCGAATGACATTGCCTCGTTTTGATCACCTGCATCACCATTTTGCCAAAATGATGAGAGTGCCCCCTCCCCCCGGGCAGTTTGAGTGGCCCCGGACAAGGTGCCCCGAGGCGGAGGCGGTCAGAGGTGATCGGCGACGAAGGAGGTCGTCGGGGACGACAAGGGTCGTCGGAGGTCGCCGCCAACGCCCGCGTGCGTGGGTGCAACCGTGCGCCACACACGGTTGTGTCGCGTGCGACGTAAGTTGTGACCATGTAGTGTGGCCCTACGACCGCACGGGCTGGTGTGTCGCTTGCGCCGTGCCACAGTAGCATTGTTGTTTGCGGGCTGCCGCGCGCATGCCACTGCATGCGGTGCCGCGACAGCGTCGGCACGCGCGGTGCTGGCCGTGCACAGGCTGCTATGCGCAGTGCCATGGCAGTGCAATCGCGTGCGGGGCTGCTGTGCACGCGGTGGCGCGACTGTGCTGCCTTGCGTGCGCTGCCGCGCATAGGCCGTTATGCCCGTGGAGCCGCGTCAACGCTGTTGCGCGTGGGATGCCAGGCGCAAGCCGTCGTGCGCGTGGGACTGTGGCAGTGCCGCTGCTCGCGGTTGGCCGCATCTAGGGCCTGCGCGTACGCGCGGCACACATAGTTCTTGTGTGCGCGCTTACGCGTGGCGCATGCATACGGGCGTGTGCGTGGCGCTCGCGTACAGGCTTGCTTGGTCACGTTGGCTCCTCTGCGTGTCTTTGGTCGAGTTTCGGTTCAACTTAGAAGGTTCAGGGGGAACCCAATTAAGAGCACATGTTGATTTTCTGGTCAAAGATGGGTACTCATTTTCATATTTGTCATGAAACACATGTTTGTAGAGTATGATCACAGTTGACTAACAGATAACTTCACAAAAAGAAGTTATCTTGTGCGTAAATTCTTCTCCTTTTGGCTAACTTATTTGAAAAATATTGATAAAAAGTAGATATAAATGAATATGTTCTTATTTGAGATTAAATTCGGGTATAATTAGTGTTTTCACATGTTTTTATGACAGGAGTATGAAGAAATTTAACTTGAGTGGCAGATGCTAAGCATAAAATGTATTCAAGATGATGTTGTAGAAGAGTCACACAGATTTCAGGGCAGTTTTTGAAGAAAAACGGACATAAAAAAATCTGTTGCAACAAATAAATATTCGTTGCAACAAATAAAAAATTGTTGCAACAAATTGGCGGATTTGAATTTCGAAAATCCGATTTTTTTCAAATGAAAGCAGTTACGAAATTGGAAAGTGATGCCCATTCGGTACACTCACGTATCATAGAGGGAGAGCACAACCATAAATAGGAGAAGGGAGAAGAAAAGAGGATCTTTCTTTGGAGATTTTAGAGAGAAGAGAAGATTGAATCTAGGGTTTTCGGACTGTAGGAATTGTGTTCCAGCCACTGAAGAGGGTAGATCCGAATTTCAGATATTATTTACTGTAAGATCTCTCTAGTTTTGTGGTATTCTATCTCAGTCATGAACTAAACTCTCAAAGTCTTGTATAATGAGAGTACTATGAGTGTTTTGATGATGACTTTCACTTAATTTTGAGTTTGCTTGATTATTTATCTGTGGATCTTTTGAATTTGATAATGAAACCTTTAGATTATGCGTCTATCCTTTATTGCGTTGCGAGAATCGAGAGATGAGTTGCGTAATATTAGTTTGAAGGCTATCTTATTGCACCGCAAGAATCGAGAGACGAATGGTGTGAATCTTTAACTAAGGGTTTCTACTTTTATACTGCGTTTCGAGATTCGAGAGAAGAGAAATATATGTGCTCATAAGTTCACTATTGCTTAGAAGGGAGGAAGCGATTCCCTTTTCTTGCTAGTCATTTTTGATTTTCGCTCTTCGCAATATGCTTTATTCTACCTAAATTAGAGATAACTAGGAAGAATATTTGATATTAAGACTTCTGATATCGAGAGATAAGGATTTCTTTTTTAAAATTGCGGCGGGATAAATTAATCAGACAATCTTAGAAAATATTTCGTTCAAGCATCATCTTAATAGACATATGGAAGCAGAAATATAACACTGTTTTTCCCAAATGATAAAAAGTATATTTACATTAGTTTAGTTAGTTTAAATCTTTGTTCAGGATCTTTGCTAATTCTTTTAAATCACATCATTTGATTTCCTTGAATTTAAAGAAACCGAGTAACTAGTATTTGCAAGCTCTAGATTAAACACCTCTCTATGAGAACGATTTTTATTCACATTTTATTACTTGATCCGGCACGTACATTTGCAGTAATACGCATAACCAGTTTGCAGACCGCTCAGTTACTCTTGCTTGTACTTTTCCGTTTCCATCGGGTACATTGTGAAATCATGTCTCGCAATGTATGCCTCGTTCTGTAAAACAGATTTTTGAATTCCAGATTAGGACTCTTGAGTTTTTGTTGTGCTAAATTCTACTTGGCTTTGATTGTGGTTGAGTGTTCATGCGATCTCTTAATCAACTTCTCATATATTTTTACACTACTTGCCTCTGCGCCTTGTTGTTGTCGTGTCTAAAGGAGTGGATGAAGGATCACTTGAGTGACATCACTGTTGGCTTCTTTCAAAATCGTGAATTGTGGTTCTATTATATTAAGGATCATAGGTCACCCAGTCTCCAAAGATATTTAAAAGATTACTAACTCAAATTGGATCTGAATTTTGTTCAGATTTTGGATCCAAACCAATTTGGTACTAAACACTACTCTCCTTGCCGGTCAGGGTAGGATGAGCTCAGGAGTAAGCTTGAAATTCATGTGGTTCAGAGCTCAATGGAAGCCATGTCTTCTATTTTGTGATTTTTTTTGGGTGCAGAAAGAGAGATCTTTTTCACATAAATTTCTTCACATGTTGGTGAGTTCTTCAATGAGCCGAAGTCGATAGAATTGATCGTTCTTTGCGTATATAATTATCATTTTCAAGACGAAGAGCCTCAACAATAATAACTAGCTAATCTTTATTATCATTCACACCTCATTCATCTTTCCTCATTAAGCTTTCTTAATTAATTAGGCAAAGAGAGAACTCAGTTGAAAGTTTGATAAACCATACAAGGCTTTATTAGAGGGCAAGAGATCTAGATTGAACACCTCAAAAAAGTTGTGGAAAATAAAAATGGATTGGTCTTTGCAATTGACATAAAATAAGTCATTTGAGCTCACCAAATCTATCTTGAAATGAGCCACAAACATTGGATTCATAACATTTATAAATAAAATTGATCACAAAGATTCAAAAATAAATAAAGTAAAAATAAAAATTGCACTTTCAAGTGCGCGGTGCCGTTTTGAAATGAAATTCATGCCCCAAGATTGCGGAGCCAAATCAGAAGCCTGGCCCGATGTGGCTTACACAAGTGTATGGTGGTCCATAGACAACTTCTAGCCCAGAGAAAGTCTTCTTATATACTTCAAAGAGTAAAACCTACAAACAATGGGGATGGCTAGATTATTTTTTCCTTAATTTTCATTTTTCTTTATTGCACTTAAATATCCCAGCATGATAATTGGATGAAAGTTGTTCAAGATGATTTGTACAGTGAAAATTTAAGAGCCCGTGAAAGCTTCAAATTAAATACAACAACAACACTCAAGCCATTATCCCATTATAGTGGGGTCGGCTATATGGATCCTTTGTCATCATTGTGTCATATCTTTAGTCATAATCTCACTAATGCCTAAGTACATCACATCTTTTCTTTTAGTTTCATTCCAAGTCTTCTTTATTGGTCTACCACTCCCTCGTTTAACATGTCTAGTGACTAGAATCTCACAACGCCTAACAGATGCCTCTAATAATCTCCTTTGTACGCTTCAAAATCACGGGGGTGAAACACATGAAATTCATTTTTTCGACGGATGCGGTTGGACCAATCCTCCCCCCAAACGATTTTCATAATCATGATTGTTTGTATCATTTAGAGCTGAGCTAAGAAAAATAAGTCCAACCAAACAAGCCCCAAGTCTCGTTCATTTAAGGTTTATGGAATTTAATTCAAAGATATGTGATGAATAGTTAATTTTATCTTGATTTTGATCGGATGGAGGAGAATTGCTTGATTGAATGATAGTATTGTATATACTAATTTGTTATTTTTTAAAAATATATAAACAAAATCTTTACACGTCAATTACCACTGTATGATATCCTCTTTGACTGATTCCGGCAAGAAATAACAAATGATAATTATGATATTAAATATAACCCTAAACTATTATAATTGCCATTAACCTGGCCATGAAGGCGGAGTTCACTAGGATTGCTGGTTTGACTTCGATCGATTCTTGAGCCTTGAGGCCCAATTGGCAGCAGGACATCAGTTTGACCTCATAAGCAGCCGGTAACTTCACCACAGTCAGCCTCTGTTATGATATCAGATCGAGTACCGTGATAGCGCAATAGAATATTAATCGAGCAAAACAATCAGCAAAATATAAACATAGCGAGATTTCAAGCACACAAACGACAAAAGAATATACGTGGTTCGGAGAGGAGCTCCTACGTCCACGGGGAGAGCGTGCCGGAAAAGATCCACTATAAAATGAGGAGTTACAGATTACGACAGAGACCGTAAGGTCGAGCAATAAAGAGTAAACTGAAAACGGGCTTCGCCAATCCGACAGCGATGCCTCCGGGCGACAGTGTTACTGTTCTCCTTTTTCACGGGAGTCGCCGCTTGGTCTGCACACCTGAAGCCGATCCCGCCTGGATTAGCCGCCTGAGCCGTCGAACGCCTGGAGCCAACTGCTAGAGGCCGGCTGTCGGGTTATAGCCCGACCTTATGTTGATCCTACTGGATCCGACCGGATGCCGCCTCCGTTAGCTCTGCTGGATCATCGCCTATTGCCGCAGCACGTCTGCTGCCGCCGCAACGCCTGCGAATGGACAGCCGGAAACCCTCTTCCTCGTTTCTTAGATATCACAGATTTGGATGGCTCTCAACTTTAGATTAAGGATCCCCCACCGCCCTCCTCCTCTTATAACAGTAAGGAGGATCAATAGTTGCTAGTTCTGGCAAACACAAAAGGGGAAGTCCAGTCTGGATATTTATTCTCCCTTAATGATCTTCCTAAAAGAGATTTAGTCCGAATTAGGAATAGAGAACTCCCACAGATATATGAGGTGGCATGATCTCAACAATATCCACCTTGACGCCTCACACGATAAACTCCACCTGCATCTAGGATCTTCTCCTTCCGACAAACTACCCCCTCTCCCGGGGGTCGCCCCAATCAACATGCGCCAATATGAGCCAAGTCAAGACAGTGCTTGAACTTGACTCATGTCACTAGTTTGGTTAGCATGTCCGCAGTATTGTCCTTCGCGAGCACCTTCAGTAACTGAATGTCTCCGCCAGCAATGAACTCTCTCAACTTGTGGTAGCACAAGTCGATGTGTTTTGTCCTGGCATGATAGACCGGGTCTTTGGCCAGACAAATCACACTCTGACTATCACAGCGTAGCTTCACCGCCTTCTGAGAAATCCTGAGTTCTTTGGCGAGACCTTTGAGTCAGATGACCTCTTTTGCCGCTTCTACTGCAGAATTATACTCCGTCTCTATCGTAGATAGAGCCACGATGTCCTGAAGAGTGGCTTTCCAACTGATGAGACCTCCACCTAGAAGAAAGATATACCCGAAAGTAGATCTCCTCCTATCGAGGTCTCCGGCGTAGTCGGAATCAACGTATCCCTCTAAAGCACTGACATCCTTGCTCCTTTGGAACACTAAGCCGACGTCTAAAGTTCCTCTCAAATACCTTAGAATCCACTTGACGGCTTCCCAATGTTGTCGTCCTGGATTCCCTATGTATCTACTGACAACGCACACAACCTAAGCGATATCTGGTCTAGTATAGATCATAACGTACATTAAGCATCCTACCGTACTAGTGTACGACACCCTGAGCATCTTTTGGCATTTCTCCTCGGTGTCTGGACACTGTTGAGATGATAATCTGAATTACTGTCCCAGAGGAGTCACGAATGCCTTGGAATCCATCATACTGAATTTCTCCAGAACCTTCTTGATGTATCCAGTCTGAGAAAGCCAAAGCATGCCACGCTTTATGTCCTGCTTGATCTCCATCCTGAGAATTTTCTGCGCATGACCGAGATCTTTCATCTCGAACTCAGCATGCAACTTTTGCTTCAGTAATTGAATCTCCTGGGATGACTTGCATGCAATTAATATGTCGTCGACATATAACATTAGAATCAGAATGTCCCCATTAGCTAAGAACTTGTAGTAGACACAGCCGTCGTACTGGCTCTTGCCGAAACCCTGTGAAGTCATGAACGTGTCGAACCTCCTGTTCCACATTCTCAGAGCCTGCTTCAGACCATATAGGGATCTTCTTAGTTTGCACACCTTTTTCTCGTTACCTGGTTCAATGAACCCTTCAGGCTGCAGAATATAGATCTCCTCTTCTAGGTTGTCACAAAGAAATGTCGTCTTCACGTTCATTTTCTCCAGCTCCAAATCCCACATCACTACTATAGCAAGTAGCACCCGTATGGAAGTATGATTCACAATGGGTGAGAAGATTTCGTCGAAATCAACTTCGTCGAAATCAACTCCTTTCTTTTGCCCAAATACTTTTGCAATGAATCTGGTCTTGTACCTCCACTGGTCCTTCCCAAATGTAGACTCCTTCTTCCTGAACACTCACTTGAAGCGGATTGCCTTAGCTCCTTTCGGTAGGCTAACCAGATACCAAGTCTGGTTCTTTCGAAGTGAGTCAATCTCCTCCAGCATAGCTGCTTTCCACTGAGAGTTGTATCAGCTCTCCATAGATTCTTGATATGACCCAGGGTCTGAGGAGATCACCTGAAAAGCATATGCTTCAGTATCCTGTAGCCTGAGAGATAGTCTGACCTCTCTTCTCGCCCTTTCTCTAGCAATTGAGTACGACTCCACTTCAGTAGGTGGCATAACAACAACATTCTCCAGGTCAGAGGAATCACCATGGTCGTCAGCCTGGTCACTTGCTTTCAGCTCCACCTCCAGGGGTGTGACTGGAGTATCTCCACCTCTTTAGTCTGAGGCTGCTGTCCGCGTAGCCTGGTCACTTGCTTGAGAAACCTATCCGCGCGGACTACGCGGATTTCAGGGTTCCAGGCGGACTGCTAGGTCGGCAGGCCCAGATAAATGCACCTTGCAACATCGGCTGTCCGTTGCTATGTGGCGGCCTGGGCATTAGGTCTGTTCGCGCATAGGACTACGCAAAGATATGATATCAGAGTAGTCAGCGGCGGTCTTACAGGCCAGGATATGCTCAGCAGGCGGTTGACTCCCAGGAAGTAACCGGGCGGATAGGAATGTTATCCGCGGAGTCCGGCTTGAAGCGGACTGAAGAACTGGAGCTCGGCAGACCGGTTTGGCAGATGCCTTGGTCTTGCTCTAGTGAAGCGGCAAGTGGAAGCTGCGGAGACCGCCGGTCAGCGCGGACAGAAACTGGAGGTCGCCCGGTATGGCGGGCTAGATCCAGTGTCCGCCAGTAAGTGCGGACTGGCCCTTGTGGCCAGCGGACTGGACTTGGTGGGAATTGAACCAAGTCCAGGATGGCTCAGTCCGGGGAGATCGCGCAGTGGAGCGCGGGCTGGTTTCTCAGTCTGCCAAGCGTAGTAGAAGTGCTTTGCCTTGTTTGCTAGCTTGGGGAAATGCGGACTGGAGAATTGCTTGTGCAGGAGCGTGCGGACTGGAGCCGGAGTTCGCTTAGTCCGGTTTAGCCTTGTGACGAGGTTATGGACTCAGGAGTTGCGGACTGGAGTCTGCTGTTAGCGGACTGGATTGGCGTGTCCGCTAAGTCCGGAGATGCCTTGGCAATAAGGTAATGGACTTGGGATATGCGGACGGAAGCTGGGTGTCCGCTGAGTCCGGCAGGTGCCTTGATGGCGAGGCTGCGGGCTCGGGTTTTGCGGGCTGATGCCTTGTCCGCAGAATGGCGGACACGGCTGTTTTCTTAGTGGAGTCCGGCTGTGGTGGTCCTGGAGGATATACTTGACTTAGAAAAATCCTTTTCACCCCTTTTCATCTCTCCAAACCCTTGGCGAAAGAAGAGCAAGGCGGGATGGATATTGGAGTCCGGCCTTGGAGAAGCTGGGCTCCGAATCGCAAGCCGACTGGCTATCTGCACAGGAGCGGCGAACTGCAAGTGGGTGTTTCTATCCGCGGGCTGTGCGGACACACTTGTTCTAGCTGCGGGTTGTGGCGGTGATCCTATCGGCCAGGGCGGTGACCATACTCATCGTCGTGCCTATAAATAGGACCCATGTCACATCAGGAAGGAGTGAACCTAGACCGAAGTAAGTGAACAGTAATTGAGCTCGCGTAAGTTGCTGCGGTCTGGACTTTGTGTCCGCGCGGATAGAGAGTTGACCCGGTTGCGCTGTGCAGGTTGTGCGGATAGCGCTGGAAAGCCAGGACTTGGCTCTGATTGCGGTCAGGGACAGTGCGGACTCTGCGGTTAAGCAACAGGCGGTAAACAGCAGGTCGCGGATAGCGACCAGGCGGTCTTCTCTGTGGCGACTTGGTTCGGGGTTCAGGAAGTCGCCTGCTTCAGGCGGACTGTTCCATTCGGTGACGCAGCTTGTGCGGTCTGGCGGCGTGCAGACCGTTGCGGTGAAGAGCTAAGCATTGGAATAAGGGTGAGTCCGCGCGGCTTGGGTTGCGGTCTGGCGACCTGGAGGACTGAGCGGACTCCACCGCAGTAGGTCGGCGGCTTGTTGATTGAGTCCGCGCGGCTTGTGTTTTGTTCTTGTCTTTGTAACTGTCTCTGCTCTCCCGGTGTTGGGTTTTGGTGAAGCATGTCTCGCCATGTATGTCTCGCCTTGTAAAGAAGTTTGCTCTTGATCAATAAAGAAGCTTGTGCTGCATGTGTTGCTGGTTGTTACTGCTTTGTTGAGATAACCCCTGCTAACTCCACGATCCGGGAAAACTTTCAACATTATAAGTGGGCATATTCTCCTTCGGTTTGTTGAGTTTTCAGCAGGGTATCCAAGGGGGCGTCTGCGGTTTGTTGAATTTTAACATGATATCAGAGCCAGGTTGTTGGAGTGGTCAAGCAGTGCTCAATGGAAGTAGTTGCTCGTCTGAAGAGGAAACCAGTGGTAGAACCATGGCAGTGGAGGATGCAAGTTGTCTTGGTATTGATCTCCTTACAGAGGCGAACTGTGAACGGTGGAAGTCCTGTATGAAGAGCTTTCTTCTTGGCGAGGACCTTTGGGAGGTTGTATGCGGAGCAGGAAGACAAGAGGATACTGCTGGCAATGCTGAGGCGATGAGAGCTTGGAAGGAGGCAAATGCAAAAGCGGAGTCTATTCTCAAGCAGGTGATCTCATCGGAGCTCTTGGACCACATCAGTGGATGTCTCTAGGTGAAGAGAGTCAGCTGCGGAGGGAGGAGTCAAATGGACTTCCCTTGATGGGTTGTTCAGGAAGGAGGTGAAGGTTGCTGCGGATGCTGGTCCCTCTACTTCATATCAGGAGGTAGAAAGATAGAGTGTTTCTCCTAGGCGTGATAGGAAGAGTTCTCGAAGTTCTTAGAAGGACCACGGTGCTATAAATGCAAGCAGCAAGGTCATCTTCGAAAGGAGTGCAAGGTTGTCTTGCTCTCGGCGAACGTTGCTCAGGTAGGGAGGAAGGAGAAGAACGTAGTTGGGATTTCAACTAGTTCTGGAGTTGATCGGAGGAATGCCAGTGATAGTGCAGCTACCATCTGGCATGAAGCGCAGACTAATCGTTTTTATGGGCATGTAGGGATGGACAAGCTGAAAGCAATGGCGGGGCCAAAGACGACTCGTAAGAGGCTTGCCTAGATTGTCATCCCCGGTATGGCGATGGTGTACGGGAAAGGTGTGCGGGATGTCAGGAAAGTGGAGCCTATCGCTTCAAAGTGGTCGACAAAGCACAATCCAGGAGTAATGCACCATTGGCGGTTGTCCATTTCTGTGCTCTAGTGGGACCGACCGTCACCCCGGCCAGTCTTTACTTGGAGGCAGCAGGTTCATTTCGCCCGTGATATTGGTTGATGACTCCTATTCTGGGTATACTTGGCCAGTATACTTTATGAAGAAGAAGTCCAGCATGGTAAAGGCGCTTGTTTGTGGAGTTCAAGATCCCAGCTTGTCGGCCCAAGGCCAGGGTTTACTCGGCCAACAGGAGGATTAAACAAGGACGTGTTGAGGACAAGTATCGGTGGTGAGTTTATAGCAAGTCAACCGAGTTATGTTACTCACGCTTTTGGATTTGTAGATTTGAAAATCCCGCAAGAGATCCGGATGGAGCTTCACACTCTTCTTGTGGATTTATATCACGCATCGGACTTCTTCGATGGCAAGGACAGGGTGTGTTGTTGCCCAGTATCGATGCAGCTCGGATGATTAAGACCGTTGGTTAACGGAGTTCGACCTGCAAGTGTTGGCTTTTACTTCCGTTAGTGGAGTTCGACGTCAATTTGGCGGACTGGCTCCGAAGGCCCATCTAGATTGGGCGGAGCAAGGAATAGCTGGGAGCTGTGAGACGACTTTTACGCTCATAAAGTCATCAACCGGATGCCTCTTAGTCCGATCATAATGAAGACTCGTGCTTATGAGCTGATGTTCTTTACACTAGGAGTGAAGCCCTCAGTGAAGCACCGCGTTCGGGTGTTCGGATCGGAATACCTGCTATTTACACCGCAGATCTCTGGATGCCCCGCTCAAGACAAAGCTAGTCTTTGTTGGGTATGATGAGCAGAGAAGAAGATGGAGGTGTATGGATCCTGCGACGAAGAAACTCATAGTGTTGAGAGACATTGTTTTCGATGAGTTGACGCCGTATTGGGGTAGCTCTTATGTGGAGCTAGAGATAAGCAGGTCAGATGGTGGGCTGAAGGAGGCTGCTGCTAAGGAAGTGGAGTTGCCTGAGTCACCAGGTGCTCCAGGTTGTTCTAGCTCCGGGGCAAAGGCGTCAGAGTCAGGAAGAAGGGGGAGCGATGCTCCAGGACCTTCTGGCTCGAAGGCGGAGGCTTCCGGTTCAGGAAGCAAGGGGAGCGATGTTCCAGGCCGCTCTTGTTCAAGAGGGGAGTCTTCTGGTTCAAGTAGCAGGGGGAGCGTTGCTCCAGTTCTCGTGCGAGTCTTGGTTCCAGTAAGGAGGCGTCTCGGGCATGTTCAGGGAGCAAAGGGAGCATTGTTCCGGGAAGATTTGCCCGGGAACGGAGCTGGTTCAATAGCAGAAGTCGGAGCTTTTTGTGGTTAGCCGGTTATGATCAGGTTCTTCGGAGATCGAAGAGGATCAGTAAGCCACCAGCTCGATATTGTGAAGGGAGCATAAGTTCGGCGGACTTGGTCCCGTGTTTCCTTGAGGAATTAGCCCTCAGGTCGAGCAAGGTACTTCTGGCTGTGATGACCCCACTAGAATCAAGGAGGTGGATGACACCAAGTCTGAAGAGGTGACTTCTCTCAGAGGCAACGAGGCTTGGGCTTCTGGGTCCAAGGAAGTTGGTGATACTCCTGTGATGCATGAGTGGAGGTTGAAGCTGAAGAAGGCAGAGGGAATTATCCGCATGACTTGGAGTTAGCCTTTTGCCTTGAGCTGTGGAGATATTTGCTGGAGGGATATCTCCCTCACAAGAGCCTGGTCCATGATATGCGGGGCGAGGACTATGTCTTGGACATCTCTTCGTAGATGCTATCGGAAGGACCAGGTGCAAGGTTACGGGAGCTGCTGGAGTTATTCACCACTTCTCACTTCAAGGGGGAGTGTTGAATTCTGTGAAGTGAAATCTAGTGGGTGAAGCAGTGGAAGGCTTGGGAAACCTATCCGCGCGGACTACGCGGACAGGGTTGGCGGACTGCTAGGTCGGCAGGGATTCCCAATTCGTTGCAGGCGGTTTGCTCTGTGGAAAGACGGCCTGGGCGGTCTGTTCCCAAGCGCGGACTACGCGGACAGCAGCGGCGGTCTGACAGGCCAGGATATGCTCAGCAGGCGGTTGACTCCCAGGAAGTAACCGGGCGGATAGGAATGTTATCCGCGGAGTCCGGCTTGAAGCGGACTGAAGAACTGGAGCTCGACAGACCGGTTTGGCAGATGCCTTGGTCTTGCTCTAGTGAAGCGGCAAGTGGAAGCCGCGGAGACCGCCGGTCAGCGCGGACAGAAACTGGAGGTCGCCCGGTATGGCGGGCTAGATCCAGTGTCCGCCAGTAAGTGCGGACTGGCCCTTGTGGCCAGCGGACTGGACTTGGTGGGAATTGAACCAAGTCCAGGATGGCTCAGTCCGGGGAGATCGCGCAGTGGAGCGCGGGCTGGTTTCTCAGTCCGCCAAGCGTAGTAGAAGTGCCTTGCCTTGTTTGCTAGCTTGGGGAAATGCGGACTGGAGAATTGCTTGTGCAGGAGCGTGCGGACTGGAGCCGGAGTCTGCTTAGTCCGGTTTAGCCTTGTGACGAGGTTATGGACTCAGGAGTTGCGGACTGGAGTCTGCTGTTAGCGGACTGGATTGGCGTGTCCGCTAAGTCCGGAGATGCCTTGGCAATAAGGTAATGGACTTGGGATATGCGGACGGAAGCCGGGTGTCCGCTGAGTCCGGTAGGTGCCTTGATGGCGAGGCTGCGGGCTCGGGTTTTGCGGGCTGATGCCTTGTCCGCAGAATGGCGGACACGGCTGTTGTGGAGTCCGGCTGTGGTGGTCCTGGCTTGGCCTCTGGCGGCAAGGCGGGATGGATATTGGAGTCCGGCCTTGGAGAAGCTGGGGCGGACTGGCTATCTGCACAGGAGCGGCAAACTGGTGGGTGTGTCCGCGGGCTGTGCGGACACACTTGTTCTAACTGCGGGTTGTGGCGGTGATCCTATCGGCCAGGGCGGTGACCATACTCATCGTCGTGCCTATAAATAGGACCCATGTCACATCAGGAAGGAGTGAACCTAGACCGAAGTAAGTGAACAGTAATTGAGCTCGCGTAAGTTGCTGCGGTCTGGACTTTGTGTCCGCGCGGATAGAGAGTTGACCCGGTTGCGCTGTGCAGGTTGTGCGGATAGCGCTGGAAAGCCAGGACTTGGCTCTGATTGCGGTCAGGGACAGTGCGGACTCTGCGGTTAAGCAACATGTGGTAAACAGCAGGTCGCGGATAGCGACCAGGCGGTCTTCTCTGTGGCGACTTGGTTCGAGGTTCAGGAAGTCGCCTGCTTCAGGCGGACTGTTCCATTCGGTGACGCAGCTTGTGCGGTCTGGCGGCGTGCAGACCGGCGGTGAAGAGCTAAGCATTGGAATAAGGGTGAGTCCGCGCGGCTTGGGTTGCGGTCTGGCGACCTGGCGGACTGAGCGGACTCCACCGCAGTAGGTCGGCGGCTTGTTGATTGAGTCCGCGCGGCTTGTGTTTTGTTCTTGTCTTTGTAACTGTCTCTGCTCTCCCGGTGTTGGGTTTTGGTGAAGCATGTCTCGCCATGTATGTCTCGCCTTGTAAAGAAGTTTGCTCTTGATCAATAAAAAAGCTTGTGCTGCATGTGTTGCTGGTTGTTACTGCTTTGTTGAGATAACCCCTGCTAACTCCACGATCCGGGAAAACTTTCAACATTATAAGTGGGCGTATTCTCCTTCGGTTTGTTGAGTTTTCAGCAGGGTATCCAAGGGGGCGTCTGCGGTTTGTTGAATTTTAACAGAGACTTCTTTAGCATATAAGCCTCATCAAAGATCACGTCATGCTTCACCTCCACCTTCGTGGTTTCAGGGTTCCAGAGCTTGAACCCCTTCGTGTCGGCCTTTTGGCCCAGATAAATACACCTCTTGGACTTAACATCGAGCTTTGTCCGTTCTGAGTCCTGCACTAGGGTGTACATAGGACAACCAAAGATGTGGATATCAGAGTAGTCAACCGGCTTACCTAGCCAAACATCCTATGGTGACTTCAGATGGGACCAGTGACCTGCGCATATGGTTTAAATTACGTTGCGGGCGCATGGAGACCGATTCGTTGTGACTAGATAGCATCTATGTCGTATTGGGCCGTTGGCATAGATGAGGGTCTTCGACCCATGCCAGGAAGACAAACTGCTCATTGTTTGGCCGTCCAAAGATGGCGGTTAGACTTAGTGCGTTCACCAAGGCCAGCGGGGTGTGTGGCCGTTGAGCCTCCGCCTGTGATATACTATATTTAAAATGCTCGCTTATAATGAAATGCAGGGAAGGAGCATCGCCGCCCCGAGTTGGGGGCGGGATCTTATAATTTGGTCCAGCAGCGTCCACCGTGCGGTGGTTTGTTTGCTTGCATGCAGCTCATTCGGGCTAAAGCCCTTTTTGCGAAGCTGGCCCTCGACGATGTTTTCTATTTTTATTCATGTATGGCCGGCCTGTGCCGAGGTTTGTAACAGACAAGTGCGGTAAGGCCAATGTTTGGGTATTTTGTATACTTCCTAAATGGTATTAGAATTCGTGCTCTTAGTGGGTTCTTGTTTACAACTTATATTAACTGCTTCCGCTATGCTCTGTGTACGAGTTGGTTGGATGGTTTCCATAAGTAACCACCCGGTCTGTCTGTGGTATATGATGCCCTCCTGATTGCAGTATGCCTGGAACTCCATTGAGGTGTATTCACCGCCATTGTCAGATCTGAGGTATTTCACTTTCTTCCCGGTATGCTTCTCCACTTTCATATTCTAGATTTTGAACTTCTCGAAGACTTCAGATTTATGCTTCAAAAAGTAAATCCAGACCTTTTTTGAGAAGTAATTGATAAAAGTCACGAAGTATCTAGCGCCTCCAAGCGAAGGCTCTGGGACAGGCCCCCAAACATCTGAGTGTATATACTCCAGTACCTGCTTACTCCGCTTTGTTGATGTTACGAACTTCACCTTGCATCGCTTCCCGAGAACGCAGGTCTCGCAGAAGTCTAACTTGCATGTCTTGACCCCTTTCAGTAGGCCCTTCTTGTGAATCTCCAGCAGTCCTCTCTTGTTCATGTGGCCAAGCCCGACATGCCACAGCAGAGACAAGTCCTCATCTGATGTCGCAACCACTGCTGCATCACCGATAATTATGGTGTCGATCAGTCTGTAGAGAGTGCCAGAGCCCTCTCCTTTCCTAACCACTAGAGCGCCTCTCCTGACCTTCAGATATCCGCCTTCGTCGGTGTAAAAGTATTCGTCCGCCTCCAGAGTACCAAGGGAAATGAGACTCTTCCTTAGATCGAGCATGTATCTTACATCTGTAAGGGTTCTGATTGTTCCGTCGAACATTTTTATTCGGATGCTGCCAATTCTGCGCGTCTTGCATTCTGAGTCGTGTCCCATCAAAACATGACCGTCGTCGCATTGCCCGAAGCTAGTAAACCATTTTATATTTGGGCACTTGTGATACGAGAATCCCGTATCCATGATCCAAGTATCAGTAGAGTCGAGGGTAGATTGAACATAGTGTACGTCAGCATTGCTCCCTGGGTCTGACGCCACAACCGCTAGCTATGGTGCCTGATTCTTCTCTTTCGCCTTTTTTCGGACAATTGTTTTTCCAGTGCCCTTCTTCTTTGCAGTAGTGGCACTGATTCTTCTTGGCCCTAGACTTGGACTTAGGTTAATTAACCTTCTTCCCTCTGTCTCTCGATCTCCCTCCGACCGGTTCTTTGTTCTTTACAAACAAACCCTCGTTGGTGCTAGGGCCAGATTTGCTCCTCGTTTCATTTGAGAGCAACGCCATCATCACATCCTCCATCTTAAGAGTGTCCTTTCCGTAGAGGATGGTGGTGACCAAATAGTCATAGGAATTTGGTAGAGATGACATTAATAGAAGAGCCTTGTCTTCTTCTTCTTCAACCTTCACGTCCATGCTCCGCAGTTGAGAGATGAGTTTGTTGAACGCGTTCATGTGCTCCAGCAACTGATTGCTTTCGGACATCCTCATACTGTATAATTGTCTCTTCACATAAAGCTTTTTCGTGAGAGACTTAGACATGTACAGTTCCTCCAATCTCTTCCATAGTTCTTTTATAGTCTCAGCGTCGACTACGTTATACTTGACCTCGTCGACTAGACTCAACTGGATCGTGCTGATGGCCTTCAGATCCAGTTCCTCCCATTCGTCATCCTTCTTTCCGGACTTCTCCTTGTCGAGTAGCGCCTTGTAGAGAGCTTGCTGAACGAGAACTGCCTTGATCCGCTTTTTCCATAAACCAAAATTGATCTTGCCGTCACACTTGGAAATCTTGAATTTTGTTGCCATTGTTTTGCTCGCAGAGCTACCAGGCAATTGGAATAATGTTTACGGATCAGATCTGAGAAGATAGCGAGTGGACCGATGTCGTCACCTACCGTTGACCCAGATCTAAAACTGGAAAGTCCAGACGATCACCCCAGCGGAACCTCCCTCTGATACCGATTGTTATGCAATCATATCGAGTACCGCAGTAGCGCAACAAAATATTAATCTAGCAAAACAATTAGCAAAATATAGACAGAGCGAGATTTCAAGCACATAGATGATAAAAGAATATACGTGATTCGGAGAGGAGCTCCTACGTCCAGGGGGAGAGTGCACTGGAAAAAATTCACTAAAAAATGAAGAGTTACAGATTACAATAGAGACCATAAGGTCGAGAAATAAAGAGAAAAGTGAAAAAGCTGAAAACGGTCTGTCGTCAATCCGACAACGATGCCACCGGGCGACAATGGTACTATTCTCCTTCTTCACGGGAATCGCCGCCTGGTCTGCATGCCTGAAGATGATCCTGCCTTGATCGGCCGCTTGAGCCGCCGAACGCCTGAAGCCAACTACTGGAGGCTGGTTGTCGGGATATAGCCCAACCTGATGTCGATCCGACTGGATCGGACCGGATGGCGCCTCTGTTAGCTCCGCTTGGATCGCCACCTCTTGCCGCAGCACGCCTGCTGCCGCCGCCGCGCCTGAGAATGGACAGCCGGAAACCCTCTTCCTCGTTTCTTAGATCTCACAGATTTGAATGGCTCTCAATGTAATGGCCCAGGTTTAGAGCTCAGAGGCCCACAGAAATATGCAGCTTGTCTCGCCACTGACCCCCATTACAGGGCTGCAGCCCAGGCACCCAAACCCCTCTCCGACCAGTTTCTCAGCACGGTAGGTTTTTGAGCATGCCAGGTTTCAAACCCAACACCTCCTTAACAAGGTGCCTTCAACAACCCTCATCACCAACTAAGGAGGACCCCTAGCGCCGCCCGGCCCACAAGCAGCCCAAGGAGGACCCAAGGCACCACGGTGGTACAGCCGGAATCTACAAGGCCTGCAGGTCGTATAAGTTTGGAATAACACTCTCCTTCAAGACAACGGCTGAAATCAGGTGAAGTTGTTAGCATCAAATTTAGAATGAAACAACTTACCAGATTCGAACTCAGCAACTAAGAGCATCAATAGAGCATGACATGCTTGCTTTGACAAAGGAAATTATAATAATCAAAGAGTTTGGACAAAGGCTGAACTAAATTGTCTAATGTTAAACTAAGACCAAACTAAATCGCTTTTAGTCCCATTTCCCCCACTATTTTGATTAAACGATCTTTGGGCATTCCTTTCGTCAATGGATTAGCCAGGTTATCCTTTAAATGTACATCGATCAAAGTGATAATTCTTTGTTCTTTTAGACAATTCAATAAGGCATGCCTTAGTCATAAATGTCTCCTCTTAGTATTATAAAGGACATTCTTAATGACTTGAACTGTTGCTTGATTATCACAATACAAGCTCAACGAGTTGACTTGTAACTTAGATAAGAGAATATCTAAAGTCAAGTTCTTGATGCAATCTGCCTCTTCACCATCCAAAGCTAAGACAAACAACTCGGCTTCCATAGACGACAATGTTATACAAGTCTGTCTTTTGGATTTCCAAGTGATATCAACACCACCCAAGGTGAATATATATCCAATGGTAGAGTTGCTGTTCCCAGCTTCTGAACACCATAAGCATCAGAATGTCCTTCTATAGTAGGTGGGTAACCAGTGTAGCATAAAGCATGATCTTTAGTACCTCTCATGTATCTCAACATCCTATCTAGGGCTTCTCAATGTTTTTTGCCTAGATTACTGGTAAAACGACTCAGCATGCTAATTGAAAATGTAATGTATGGTCTTGTGCAACTTGTGACATACATTAAACCACCAAATATTTTGGAATACTTAACTTGATCAATGCTAGTCTCTTCATTAGTACTCAACTTGATATTATGATCAAACAGTGTCTCATCCAGCCTACAATTATCATATCCCAAGATAGAAAAAAGTTGCACAACATAATGAGCCTGACTAAAAGTAACCTGACCCTTGTCAGCTCTAACCTTCATACCTAATAGGGTATCTACATGATCAAGGTCCTTCATGTCAAAAACTTCTGCTATAGTGGATTTAATACCCCTAACTGCAGTAAGATTAGACCCCAAAATCAACATGTCATCCACATATAAACATATGATGACTGTTTGATTCGACAATGAACGGTGATAAAGGTATTTGTCTGAGAGACTGGACTGAAATCCGAGGCTCTTTACCACCTGGTCAAACTTCATGTGCCACATCTTAGGCAATTATTTAAGCCCATAGATTAATTTATCTAATCTGCACACTTTTTCTTTTAGATCTTTCTGCACATAACCTTCAGGTTGTGTCATGTAGATCTCTTCATCAAACTCTCCATTCAAGAAGGCTGTTTTCAATCCATCTAATGAACTATAAAGTTCTCGATAGACGCTAGGGCTAGAAGACTCTTGATAGTCTATAAGTGTCACACAAGTGAATAAACATCAAAATAGACTATTCCCCTAATTGTTTATAACCTTTAGCTACGGGAAGGGCTTTCTTCCTAACTATAAACTCATCATCATTTAGTTTCTTCTTCAACATCCACTTACATCCTAAGACTTTAGCGTCTTTCGCCAAGTCAACTAGATACCAAGTATTGTTATGTAGCAGAGAGTTCATCTCATCATCTATGGCTTCTGCCCACAACAACAAATCTCTAGATCTCATTGCTTCCTGATAGGAGAATGGATCATCCTTTAAGTGATAGGTGACGAAATTCTCACCAAAGTTCTTAAGCATTCTCTCTCTTGTAGATGCTCTAAGTAGAACAGGTTCCACCTCTATAGGTTGGGGAGTAGTGCCAGAAGAGTCATCTTCAAGTTCTACGATAGATTCTGAAATCATATCATTAGACCCAGAGACAGACAAACCATGATCCTTGACAAATTTATTTTCAAAGGATCTATCATAGTATTCGTGGATAGATCAAGAAATCTGTCGGCTGTGCTATCTTCTGTACTACCTATATAGATGCACATTGTTATTCTAGGTCTCACCTTAGGCCTCTTACGGTCTTGTATTCATACATAAGCAATACAACCCCAAGTCTTTAAAGTATCATACCTACAAGGATGACCGTTACACAACTTATATGGGGTAGAAGTGAGCTGAGAATGAGACACTCTATTCAGAATATGATTTGCAGCACGAACTGCTTCTCCCCAAAAGGAAATAGGCATGCCAGCTGTTAGGAGCATAGAATTCAACATCTTTGTTAAAGTTTTATTCTTATGCTTGACAACACCATTTGACTGGGGTGAGTAAGAAGCTGTGGTTTCAAGAATTATTCTCTCAAAGACACAAAATTCCTTGAATCCAGTAACAGTGTGTTCACCTTCTCGATTACTTCTAAATCTTTTAATTTTCAGGTTTAACTGATTTTCTAAACAAGACTTGAAGGTCTTAAATATCTTAAAAGCTTCGTCTTTCGATTTTAACAGATTCACATGACAATATCTAGAAAAATTGTCTATGAATGTAATTAGATACTTCATTCCCTCTCTAGTGACGTGACTACGGAAATTACAGAGGTCTGAATGTATCAGTTCAAGGAGTTTCGTGCTTCTAGAAACCGATTTGAAAGGCTTTCTAGTTATTTTGGTTTGAGCACACACCTTACACTTGTCAAATCAAATAGACAGATCTAAGAGGATGTTATGACTTTTCGCTAGATCTAGTATTTTCCATCCAAGTCTGTTATGTAACAACTTAGGATCAATAAGGTTCAAACTTATTTGGTTAATGCTATCATTATTTAAGCTAAGTCTATACATTCCGTTGATCAGGTACACACACCCAAAATAATGTGAATTTACCGTTAAAGGCATTTTACCGTTTTGAGTTGTGAAGGACATTCTAGCCTTATCTAATATATTCATAGAAATCAGATTTTTAGTTAATGTAGTAACTATTTTAGCATTGTTTAAAAATAAAATTTTATATGATGAGAGGACCAGCTCGGCTGTCCCATCTTGGGTCACCTCGGTCTCTCCTCCATTGTAGTTCTCCACCTTCTCTTGGACCACCTTGACCTCAACTAGTAATCCTTTGTCATCTATCACATGACAGGTAGCACCGCTATCTAGCCACCACTCAGAGGATGGACTGCGGTGACTGCTTCCGATCATAGCAACACAGGACTTGAGATCTGAGACATCTGCCAGCATGTTCGCCACATTTGGTGGAGCTTACTCCTTCTTCTTCTTAGAAGCCTTACAATCTGCCGCCCAGTATCCCCACTTGCCGTAATTGTGGCACCTGCCCCTCTTGTTTTTGAAAGAGGGCTTTTTAGGTGCCAACTGTGTAGAGGCTTCACCTTTGGGTGCTGGTGGCTTCCGACGAGGCTTGCTGGGACGAGAAAAGAAATTGACAGCCTATGAGGACTGGCCACTTTGTTCCAAACTCTTACCAATAATATTTTGATCCTCGATGTGAATGAACCTTTTGAGTTCATGTAGTGCGATCTTGTAATACCTCAGATTTGACAGCAGAACTTTTGGTCTCTATCGCCAGACGACAGTGGGTATCGCCGACAGAGATAGCAATGGCACTCGACGCCATAAAGCGTTGAGTGAGCTCGACACACTCGATGTCTTTCGACAAATCATTGAGTAAGAGACTATTGCGTGGCGATAGTGGGTATCTCTTGGCGATAGCCCAACTCTCAACGCTCTCAACGCCTTGAAGCGTTGAATGAACTCAACACACTCAATGTCTTAAAGCATTGAGTGAACTCAACTCACTCAACGCCGTAAAGCGTTGAGTGAGCTATCAGAACGACGACAGTGGATATCATCAGACGATAATGTCACGTCTGCTAGACACGTGTCAGATGGCTGGATTCCTGTGCGCTGATGTTTGTAAACCACACTTGTGAAGTATAACTATAAGGACTTGTGGCCATAACTTTTGTGTATTTGTAAGTGACATTCCTGTTATAAATATATATGGTATGGTTTATATATAGTGGACATTAGATTAGTATGAGTTCATGCAACCTTAAAGCTTCCACAAGAATGAGCTGAGTTAGTGCACGTTTAGTCTTTGATAATTAACATGTAATTTTGCTGTCTGTTTGTGGAATATGGTGTGGGGCCCCGACCAGACCCTCTATTATATTTCATATGACGGACAGAGATGTTACAATTTGGTATCAGCTTGTCTTGTTCTTCCTCCTATGAATTCGTGGTCAAATTCTTTTGAGGGGTGACGAGCACATGTAAATGCGGCCTGTTATAACATAAATGAACTCAAGAATGTCTACTAAGGAATGAAAATACACCTGTTTGAGGAACCTGCGCGTTCCTATAAAGTTATTGTTGCTTTTATAAAGTCACTAAAGTGTGTCTTTTACACTTATAGGTGACTTGAAGTGGTGCAGGACAGTCTGAGCCCCAGTGTTCTATTGAGAGTGCGGCACCAGCTGAGGTGCCCACACGTCCTCCTTCTGCCGAGACAGTGTGCTTAGTTGCTGATGCATTGTTTGCGATGATACAAGCACAGCCTACTGGGCAGGCACAGACTGTAGTGGTGCCAATACATCTTGGTGTGAGGCAGCACCTGTTGAGGCTGTGGTAGATCTACAAGCAGCGGAACGACAACTGAAGCAGTTCATGAGTTTCAGTACTCTTACATTCACAGGGGCAGGGTCCCTAATACAGGAAGAGGACTGGCTTGCGTGAGTCGAAAGAATTTTGACGGCAATTAGAATTGAGGAGGAACAGAAAGTTACCTTGACCACTTTACTGCTGGAAGGAGAGGCTCGGCTTTGGTTGGACGAAATGGAGTTGCACCAGTTAGCAGGCAGACAACTAACAGAGGTCTCGATAGAGGAGTTTTCGAGACTGTTCTTGGCGAAGCACCTGCCATCGACGCAACGCATAGCCATGGAAAATGAGTTCTAGCGTCTAACTTAGGGAGAAAGTAGTGTTGATACCTACTTTAATGAGTTTACAAAGTTGGGATGCTATGCGGGGTCTACCTTTGCTGAAGAAGAGCGGAAAACCAACAGGTTCTACAAAGGGCTGCGAGATGAGTTGAGATTCTTGCTCTCAAGTTCAGTGAATCAAGGGTTTCAAGCATTGGTGGATACGACCCGTGCATTGGAGAAAGATATGAAAAGAGTGCTGGGCAAGAGGGACTTGGCCATGACAAAGCCCGAGTTCAAAGTGCCGCACTTGGAAAAACCAAACTATCGAAGGAAATTGGGTAGAAAGTCCAAATCTTCGGGACAGGCTCCTTCCACAGTTGTGTCTGGAGTAACGTCTGGGCAAGGCCCTCGGACATGCTATACTTATGGAAAGTGAAAGATATAGTACCTAAACACCTAGAGGGGGGGGGGTGAATAGGTGACCAAAATCTTTTTAAACTTTAATGGCAGCAATCAGTTATAAACACAGAATCTAATCTACTTTTGCACAGCAATCACACAGCATACACAACAAATCACAAACACATCAGACACAGAGTTTTATAGTGGTTCCCCAAGCTTTGGGTACATCCACTTTCCCCCTTCGCCTATCTAGCAGTGTACTAGATTCGGCCAAACTCCTTCACTATCTCAGAACCCAAACTAGTTGCTACACCTCAGGCCCAAAGCCCTACAACTCAGCTTTTCCACAAAGCCTACACTCATCCACAAAGGCCTACACTCAGCCACAAAGGCATACACTCAGCCACCAAGGCCTACACTCAGAGATTTCAATCTCCTACACTCAGGCTCTCAAGCCCTACACTCAGCCTTTATAATTACAGGCTTACAATAACTCAGATCCAAAGGATCCTACAAGATAAAATGATTATACAATTGTTAACTCAACAACCCAAAGACAAGAGAGGGGAGTTGTGAGTTTCTTGATGAGTTCTTGGAAGAACTCAGCTGGAATCAATCTGACTTAGCTTTCTTCAAAGCTTCTTGAAAGTAGAACTCAATAAGACTGACTCCTTCTGCAGTTGATCCTTGATCTCTGCTTCTTAAGATCCAGAATAAATCTGAACCCTTCTTCTCAGCCTAGTTCCAATGACTGATTTCTTGGATGGAGCTCTCTCTCTCCAACTTCTTAGATCTACACTTGATTCTTCAAGGAATAGCTAGATCTTCTTTATTGAATACTTGATTAATAATTTGAACTTTGACAACTTCAACAACCCTTTGATCAATCTCTTGTGTAGACAGCATAGGCCTATTTATAGGCCTTCTTCAAGGTAACCGGCTGGTCCGGTCCATAACTGAATTCTAACAACTCTGACAGGTGCTGTAGGCCGGCTGGAATGGCAGCTGTCAAGTCATCCAGTCGGTTCTTGAAAATGCTGTAACTGTCTTTAAGTGTCGAGACTTTCTGTCTTTAAGTGTCGACACTTATAGACCAAGTGTCGACACATGTTGTCTAAGTGTCGACACTAGTCTACAAGGTGTCGACACAACTACTTGTGTTGTTGATTCTTTATCTCGACACTGCTTCTCCTTCATGTGTCGACACTGAAATTGAGTGTCGACACAAGTACTTGTTCTTCAGAATTTTGCAGAAGTCTTCTAAGTGTCGACACAACACCTTTGTGTCGACACATCTTCATGTGTTGTATCTATCAAGTGTCGACACTACTTCTTGGTGTCGACACATGTCTTCAGTGTTGATACTTGTTGAGTGTCGACACATTGCTCTGAGTGTCGACACTTTCTTCTTCAGTCGAGACTTCAGCTGAGTGTCGACACATTCCCATAGTGTCGACACTTGTACTTAGAATAATTTGTTGATCTTGCTATTCTTCACTAAGTGTCGACACAGCTCCATGTGCCGACACTTTCTTCAAGTGTTGAGTCTTCAGCTAAGTGTCGACACATTGTTCTGGGTGTCGACACTTACTTCAAGTGTTGTCTCTTCTGTTAAGTGTCGACACATTGTTCTGAGTGTCGACACTTGTACTTAGTCTCTGCAGACTTTTACTGAGTGTCGACACAGCCTCCAAGTGTCGACACTTTCTGATGTAGACACAGCTTCACTGGGTGTCGACACAACTGCTAAGTGTCGACACAGCTTTACTGGCTTTTCTTCATTGAGTGTCGACACAGCTCCTTGTGTCGACACTTTCTGTCTGGTGTCGACTCAGCATCCCTGATGTCGACACAATGACTCCAAGTTCGACACTGCTTGCCTGGGTGTCGACACAAGTCTTCTTAAGTGTCGACACTTTCCCTCTGGGTGTCGACACATGTACTTAGAAACTTTTTGCTTTAGTCCTGCAAATACTTAACCTGCATAAGTAACTCAAAATACATCAAATACATTTTGATGTATATCATTGAGTTGGGTGAGGCTTCTTCAAATCAGGTATATTTAGACCAATGTACCCAACAATCTCCCTCTATTTGGAGAAGTCATAACCCTTAGTCAATGATATACACCATTCATAATAAAAATACAAAATGATGTAAGACAGGATTATGTAAACAGGAAAGTACATCACATGTATAAAACTAACATGCATATACAGATAGATTGCATCACAGAACAATTATGAAATAAATTTAACACAACAAATTTATCACACAAAACATTGTTCCAATACTTTGTCATATTCTTTGTCAAAAGTTTACAACATGATTTATATCAAAAGAATATATGGTAAACTTAAGAAATGTTCTAAGCTATTTCTGTTCTGGCTCCTTAATCACTATGCCTTTTCCAGCTTGAACTTTAGCTTGAATAGGAACATCAGCAACTTCAGCATCAACAGGCTTCTTGCCTTTCAAGTCTTTCTTCTAAAGCTCTTCTGCTTTGATCTTTTGTCTTTCAAAGTAATGGTATGGCTTTGGAAAGTACTTGCTAGGCTCCAGAGCAGTAGGAGGTAGCTTTCCCATCTTGGCCTTCCTTCTATACTGGACTATTGCCTCCTGCCTGATCTCATGTTTTCTCCATTCAGCTTCAGAAAACCATTTGTTCCTGTCATGCACATTATCTTTGGCAGCTTTCCAGGCAGTTAAAATGATATTCCTTGAGGTAGGGCTCCACTGCTCAAAGTCTGGCCTTTGTTCAGCTTGTTCCCTAAACCTCTTCTTAGACAATCTTGTCTCTTCTTCTTTCTGCAGTGCCTCTTGCATGGCTTCAGATATAGGCTGAACCACTTTCTCAAGAATGACATTGGACTTCCCTTCAGTTGGGCTATACATGTGATGAATATCATCTTGCACCATGTCAAAATCTGGTGGAGGATAGATCACTTGAGCTACTTCTGGTTGCTCACCTCCAAGATATGCAGGCTGAATTCCAGATTCAGCAACATTGTCATCATCACAAAGTGGAGGATAGCCCAGTGTAGCTCTGATGGAATTAGATATCCATTTGGCATGATCAGAGCTAGCTTTGACTAAAACTCTCTCCCCCTTTATGACTTCTCTAGCCATATGATCTCTGACATCATCCTTCTGGAATCTGATTTGATTATCCAAGTATCTGACTCCATCTTTAAAGAAAGGTTTGAGCTTTTTAAGTTGTTCAGATATGGCCTTCTGGGAGTCTTGAATAGCTGTCTTAACAACATTGATTTCTTCTTGAAATACCTTGTCAAATTCAGCTTTAACAGTAGCAGTAGAGGTAGAAGGTCCAGCAGCTATGTTCTTTAGTTCTGTGACAATTGCATTATGAGATTCTGTCAAATTGTCATTCATTTTAAGTTGATTTTCAAGTACATATCCTTGCTTCAGGGCTATGTCATCAACTTGAGCCTTAATCTTTTCTTGGTGTGTAGCTAAGTACACCACTGCATTCCCCCCTTTGTGGAAGCAGTCTGTCATCTCCTTCTTGTTAAGATTCATCTCAAATCTTATGGATTTAATATCCTGGGCCAGATCAAATTGCAATGATTTCTGCCCTTCATCCACATACTTCTCTATTGCCTGCCTGTGCTCATCCAGTTTAATTTGCATTGCCACCATTAAAGCACTATAATCAACTGATGGTGTTTGCTGAACTATATGCTGTGGTGCAATAGATTGTACAGCATTCTTATAACTTTGACTCCTTCTTTTGAATACATAAAGTTTCTGCTTCTTAGCCCTGGTAGCCTCCTCATCTTCAGAAGCTGAGGAGCTGGCTATGTCAACCCTCTACTTAGGGCTTGGAGGCCTCTCAGTCTGCACATCTTGTGTTGTCTCAGGTTCTTGCCTCACAGGCTCTTCCAGAATGTGCACTTGCTCCCCCTCAGCAACAACATTATCTCCTTCAGCAGCAGTTTCTTTATCAAAATCCTCTTGATCCAGATTTAGAAACAAATCTTCCATTGTAAACTCTTGTGGAGAATGAGCTGGAGAAACTCTGGGCTCTTCAACCACTGGATCAGATACATACTGAGCTGCAGCATATGTGTCTTCCAAGACAGCATCTGGGACTTGGGTATCCAGCTGAATTTGCTGATGAACATCAGACAAATCAGTATCTTCCATAGGAAATTCTAAAGTATTGAGTTCAGTGATTACCTCTAGGATAATGTTTGTTGCTTGTTCACTTTTCAGTGTAGTGGGTTCATCTACAACTGGAAGCTCCCCCTGGCTTTGATCCTTGTGTATGGGGCTAGCTTGAGGTAGCTCCCCCTGGATCTCAGCATCATCTTGAGGAGCTGGAGACTTCACAGCAGGATCTTCCTCATGCTCATCTGGAGTGAAGACAACATGTTCTTCACTATCTGAGCTGCTAGTGGACTCTTGAGCCACTGGGGCAAGTTTCCTTTTCTTCTTTAGGGGTGATACTTTCTCAGGAACTTTCTTCTCAGGGGTTGACAGCTCTTTAGACAACACCCTGTCCCATCTAGAGAACAACCTCATGTCCATTTTTCTCATATGATTTATTTTGCTTCCAGCAGCTGTACTCATAACCTCTGGTATGCTACCAGCTAGGTATAGACTTAAAATTCTGCCCAGGTTGGGCTTCTTCAGACTTTCTTTAATTTTCTCAAACACTATAACTGACCAGTCTGTGTTTAGAGTGAAGATAATCCTTGTCATTGTACTAAACATATGGGCAGACACTCTGTCATGCCCTCCTGGCTTGTTGAGTATGACTTTGCCAACAATCTCTGAAAGGAATTTCCCTTGATTGTTCATTCCATTCCTGAGAAACACTGATCCAAACTTCATCTTAGGATCCAGTCCACACCAGGTTAGAGCTTCCCTGGTCTTTGTAGCTGTAACCTCATCTTCCTCTTTAATTCTTGGTAGCTGTAGAATCTTCCTCAGACTTTTAGGTGACACCTTCACCTTCTCACCATGAACCATGAATTTGATTTTGAATCCAGTTTCGTCTATCTTAGCTCCATTGAGGAATTCTAGTACCTCTTTCTTCCAGATTTTTGTAGGCTCAGAAACCAGAAATTCTAATCCTGAGTCGGCGACTAGGGTTATCATTGTCTGGATTTCTTGATCAGCATCATCGAAAGCACCGCGTACCAGCTCGTATCCTTCGTTGACGTTCTCCTCTAGCTTAGGCGCCATTAGGGTTTGTAGAAATTGTCTTGAGAGAAGAGAGGTGTCGATACAGAAGTTTGGTCTCGAAACTTTGAAAGCGTGTCGACAAACTAAGACAAAACCCTATTTATACCTTTCTAATTTTGAAGATGAACAGGCGGGACAACTAACGTAAATTGTGTCGACACTGGCAATAAGTGTCGACACTGACTTATAATGTCTCGACACATATGTGTCGACACAAGTTTAGTCAACAGATTATATGTGTCGACACTTGTTTATGTGTCGACACAACATAACTCGACACATAGTCGAGACTTTACTTAGAGAATTCTGAGTAAATACTAAGTGTCGACACCACATTGGATGTGTCGACACCTACTTGACATGTGTCGACACTAATATTCAGAAGTGTCGACACCAACTTCCTAGATGTGTCGACACCTTTTTCCTGAAGTGTCGACACCACTTTTCTGTGTCGACACAGAAATCTCTATGTGTCGACACCTTTTTACTTAGCCAATTTCAATACTATAAACTTACTCTAAGTTTATCATTCCTAGTTCAATCTTAAACCTATTGAACTTAGCTTCTTCTATGGGCTTAGTATACATATCAGCTAATTGTTCATCTGTTTTAACATATTCAAGTAAAATATCTTCTCTTTCTACATGCTCCCTAAGAAAATGATATTTAATTTCAATATGTTTTGTTCTACTATGAGATACAAGATTATTAGCTATTGAAATAGCACTAGTAGAATCACAGAAGAGTGGAGTTCTACTTACCTGAAATCCATAGTCCTCAAGCTGATGTTGTATCCACAGAAGTTGAGCACAGCAACTTCCAGCAGCCACATACTCTGATTCTGCAGTGGAGATAGCCACACTTGTTTGCTTTTTGCTACTCCATGAAATTAGTCTCCCACCTAGGAATTGACAGGTTCCAGTAGTGCTTTTTCTATCTTCTTTGCATCCTGCAAAGTCTGCATCTGAATAACCTGTTAGTTCAAAATCTCCATTCCTAGGGTACCAGAGGCCTAGATAGGGAGTGCCCTTTAGATATCTCAATATTCTTTTGACTGCTGTCAAATGAGACTCTTTAGGGCAGGCTTGATACCTTGCACAGACACATGTAGCATACATGATATCTGGTCTACTTGCAGTCAAGTATAATAGAGAGCTAACTATCCCTCTATACAAGGTTTCATCTACAGGTTTCCCTGCATCATCCTTGCTAAGAGACATACTTGACCCCATTGGAGTCTTCATGGTACTGGATGAATCCATACCATACTTCCTTATGAGTTCTAGGGTGAACTTGGACTGACATATGGATAAACCACTTTCAGTCTGTTTAACTTGGAGACCCAAGAAAAACTTCAGCTCTCCCATACTACTCATCTCAAATTGACTTTGCATAAGTTTTGCAAACTTTTTGCAAAGGCTGCTTTCAGTAGACCCAAATATAATGTCATCTACATATATTTGGACAAGTATAACTTTGCCTCTAGATTCCCTAAGGAATAGAGTCTTATCTATTTTCCCCTTGAGAACTTGTTCTCAATGAGGAAACTAGATAGGGTTTCATACCAAGCCCTAGGGGCTTGCTTTAACCCATATAAAGCTTTCCTAAGTTTATAGACATGATGAGGTAGAGTTGAATCAACAAAACCTGAAGGTTGTTCCACATAGACTTCTTCTTTAAGATTACCATTCAGAAATGCTGACTTGACATCCATTTGGTAAACTTTGAATCCTTGATAGGTTGCATAGGCAAGAAACATCCTTATGGCTTCCAGTCTGGCTACTGGAGCAAAGGTTTGATCAAAGTCAATACCTTCTTCTTGCCTATATCCTTTAGCAACCAGTCTTGCTTTATTTTTAATGATGACCCCTTGTTCATCCATATTATTCCTGTAGATCCACTTGGTTCCTATTATATTGTGGTCTTTAGGTTTAGGAACAAGTTCCCAGACCTTGCACCTTTGAACTGATTAAGCTCTTCTTGCATTGCTTCAGTCCATTGTGGATCTAGTATGGCTTCTTCAAACTTCTTAGGTTCAACTTGGGATAGAAAGCTGGAGTAGACTGCTGCATTCAGGTTTCTGCTCCTAGTTTGTACCCCTTGTCTTGGATCTCCAATAATCTGCTCTACTGGATGATCTCTAAGATGCCTATTGGCTGGAGGCATCCTGACATCTGGTTGAACCTCTTCAGTTTCATCATCTTGCTGTACTCCTTGTACTTCTTCTGCATTTGGTACATGTAGTTCTCCCCCTGGACAACAGCCACTGTCTTCTACTTGCTGTCTTGCAGTAGATTCTTCTTCTAAAGTGAGCTTGTCCATCTTCTTTGTTAAACCTGTGGGGCTGCATACACTACTAGACAACTCATTATTAATAAGTTTAGTCTTATCAAATACTACATGTACAGTTTCTTTTACAACTTGTGTAAACAAGTTGTAGACTCTATAAGCCTTACTATTATTGCTGTACCCAATAAAAATTCCCTCTTGGGACTTGGCAGCAAACTTAGTCAAGTAAGACTTTCCATTGTTAAGTATGAAGCATTTGCAACCAAAGATCCTGAAGTAGGATAGGTTTGGTTTCCTACCTTTCACAACCTCATAGGAGGTCTTGTTGAGGCCTTTAGTGATGGTAGCCCTATTTATAACATGACATGCAGTATTAACTGCTTCAGCACAGAAATATTCTGGTAGTGATGTATCACTTAATAGGGTTCTACCTGCCTCAATCAAGGTCCTATTCTTCCTTTCAGCAATGCCATTTTGTTGAGGTGTTCTAGGTGAAGAAAACTCTTGAAATATCCCAAAGTCTTCACATAGTTTTGTCATGCTATCAGACTGAAACTCAGTACCATGGTCACTTCTTATTTTGACCACTGTACTATTTAGTTCATTCTGAATTTGCTTGACAAAGCTATAGAAGACATTAGGTGTTTCAGATTTCTGTCTTAAGAAGAACACCCAGGAAAACCTTGAGTAGTCATTTACAACTACAAAAGTATAGACCTTCCTACCTAGGCTGTGAATTGGCATTGGACCAAAGAGATCCATATGCAAGAGGTATAAACACCTCACAGCATCTTTGTTTTCTATGCTTCTAAAGGTGGATCTAGTCTGCTTGCCCTTTTGACAAGCTGAGCAAATACCATCTTTAACACACTTAACTTGAGGACCATTCCTCACTAACTCTTTGCTAAAGAGTTTGCCAAGTGTCTTGTAATTAGATGAGCTAGCCTCTTGTGCCATTTGACACAATGAGAGACTGTCTCATCAGCTACAAGACACACTTGAGAACCAATGGTCTCACACATAATGTCTAGGCAGTAGACATTCCTCTTTCTATAACCTGTCAAAATGATCTCTTGATCAGTTGACCTCTTGATATGACAACCATTTTTAACAAATGAGATGTCATACCCTACATCACTTAATTGACTTATACTTATTAGGTTGTGTTTCAACCCTTTAACATAAGCCACTTGAGTAATGGTAACCAAGTTACTAGAAATGTTACCAAATCTTTTGATAATTCCTTTTTCAGAACCACCAAAGGTGACTTTTGGACCATCTTTGATTGGAATGTAGTCCTTTAGTAGTCCCCTAGTTCCAGTCATATGTCTGGAACATCCACTGTCCAAGTACCATATTGGGGCATGGCAACTTGGACTCACCTGCAAAACAGATTAATGAACCTTAGAACCCAAAGTATTCTTGGGTCCTTGGTATTTGTTAGTTTGCATTCTGACAAAGCTACCTGCAGGCTTTCCTACAGACAGATTGCTACTCACTTTGGCACTAGAATTGTGCCAACAGTCCATTGCAAAGTGGCCAACCTTGCCACAACACCAATATTCAAACTTATTGTACCTTTGCTTAGGTACAGTCTTTGCTGTCTTATCTACAGCTGACTTGTTGAATATTGGGGCTTTGCCCTTGGACTTGGACTTAGACTGAACAGTCCTTGCAGGTCTAGTAAAACCAAGTCCAGCTTTACCTTTTTGATGAACAAATTCATCAATTAAAGGTAGAACTGACTTAGGTTTAAAAACCTAGCAACAAGTCCTTCTCCTTCTGAAGATTAATCTCCAGACTCTTGATTTGATCATTCTTAAATGATATAGTTCCCATCTGAATCACAGTTATGTGTTTCAATCTGGCTATCTCATTTAGTTTTTGATCAAAAGACTTCTCAAATCAGTTGCAGCAGCTTTAAGATCAGCAATTTCCTTTGCCTGACTTTTGGCTAGGGACTTGCTCTTCTTGTAAGCTTGCAACATAACCTTATATTCATCTATCAGCTGATGAATATCTTCTTCAGACTCAGATACACTCTCATCACTTGATGAAGATGAATCTGATTCTGTACTGGCACAAGAAACTGAACTGGAAGTTGAACTTTGTACCTTACTGGGTCCTGGCTGCTCCAGGATTTTGTCACTTTCAGTCAATGCCATTAGTCCTTGGCACTGACAGTCTTCTTGTTCATAAATAGAATTCATAATCTGCATGAACTCTTCTTCTTCTTCTTCAGCAAACAGCCCTATGTATGCCTCAGCATCTGACTCAGTTTCTGAAGAAGAAATATCTGACAGAGTCTTCTCCTTTTTGGCAACAAATGACTTTTCTTTCTTGCCTTTAAAATGAGTCTTCTTCCTGTCACTAGACTCCTTTCTCTTTTCTGGACAATCTGCAACAACATGGCCTTGTCTGTTGCAGCAATAGCACACTATTTTTGAAACAGTTGCCTTGCTAGATTTAGTCCTCTTCCTGTCCTTCTTTGAAGCCTTTTTGTTCTGATAGAAGTCTTCTTTTCCCTGTGAAGTAGAGGGCCTTGTCCTCCACTGTTTCTTCTTCAAGAACTTCTGAAAATGTCTAGTGAAGGCAGCAAAGTCTTCATCACTTTCACTGCTTTCAGACTTTGTGCTGACAGACTCATCTGACTCTGATTCAACTACCTTTGGAGGTGGAGTTGGTGACTTATTCCTGTACTTTCTGGGGCTTCTGTCTTGAAAGCTACTGTTCTTTCCTTATGTTCATTTCTTGTTGATTTCTCCTCCTCTTTCCTCACTGTCAACTGCATTTCATATGACAGCAATTTGCCAAACAGTGTAGGTGGAGGAATTTCTCCCAACTTAGCCATTTCTCTAATGGCACAGATCTTGGTGTCCCAATCTTTAGTTAGGGACCTTAGAAACTTGTCATTTAGTTCATAATTACTGAACTCTCTTCCATAAGACATGAGTTCATTCACTATCCTATAGAACTTCTTATAGCACTCAGTTATGCTATCACCCTTTCCTTGTCTAAAACTTTCATACTCTTGATTTAGCAAGGATTTTCTATCTTGCCTAACTTCTTCAGATCCTTCCATATACACAATAAGGGTATCCCACATCTCTTTGGCTGTCTTACAGTGTATTAGATTCTGAAAAGTTGCATCATCTATGACACTCACTATAATGTTTTGAGCCCTTTTGTCCATGGTGGCTAGGACAATCTCATCCTTTGTCATTTCAGAGAAATCCTTTGGTGTTCTCTGATTTGCATCTAGAACTGATATCTTCATGGGCACATATGACCCCTCTTTACTGTGATGTAAATCCTAGGGTCTGAGGCTTCCATAAACAGTCTTACCCTTTCCTTCCAGATCCCAAATATCTCTTTCCTACATATAGGTAATTTCATGGATCCCAATTCCTTGTGATTCTCAGAGGAACCCATGGTTCTTGATTTTCTTGAATCTGTAATTTGACTTAGACTGAATCTGCCAATCAGGATCTCCTCAGACTGTTAGTCCTTTTTGAGGAACCTGGCTCTGATACCACTTGAAAGATATAGTACCTAAACACCTAGAGGAGGGGGGGGGGTGAATAGGTGACCAAAATCTTTTTAAACTTTAATGACAGCAATCAGTTATAAACACAGAATCTAATCTACTTTTGCACAACAATCACACAGCATACACAGCAAATCACAAAGCACAACAGCAGACACAGAGTTTTATAGTGGTTCCCCAAGCTTTGGGTACATCCACTTTCCCCCTTCGCCTATCTAGCAGTGTACTAGATTCGGCCAAACTCCTTCACTATCTCAGAACCCAAACTGGTTCCTACACCTCAGGCCCAAGGCCCTACAACTCAGCTTTTCCACAAAGCCTACACTCAGCCACAAAGGCCTACACTCAGCCACAAAGGCCTACACTCAGCCACCAAGGCCTACACTCAGAGATTTCAATCTCCTACACTCAGGCTCTCAAGCCCTACACTCAGCCTTTATAATTACAGGCTTACAATAACTCAGATCCAAAGGATCCTACAAGATAAAATGATTATACAATTGTTAACTCAACAACCCAAAGACAAGAGAGGGGAGTTGTGAGTTTCTTGATGAGTTCTTGGAAGAACTCAGCTGGAATCAATCTGACTTAGCTTTCTTCAAAGCTTCTTGAAAGTAGAACTCAATAAGACTGACTCCTTCTGCAGTTGATCCTTGATCTCTGCTTCTTAAGATCCAGAATAAATCTGAACCCTTCTTCTCAGCCTAGTTCCAATGGCTGATTTCTTGGATGGAGCTCTCTCTCTCCAACTTCTTAGATCTGCACTTGATTCTTCAAGGAATAGCTAGATCTTCTTTATTGAATACTTGATTAATAATTTGAAACTTTGACAACTTCAACAACCCTTTGATCAATCTTTCTGTAGACAGCATAGGGCTATTTATAGGCCTTCTTCATGGTAACCGGCTGGTCCGGTCCATAACTGAATTCTGACAACTCTGACAGGTGCTGTAGACCGGCTGGAATGGCAGCTGTCAAGTCATCCAGTCAGTTCTTGAAAATTGCTGTAACTGTCTTTAAGTGTCGAGACTTTCTGTCTTTAAGTGTCGACACTTATAGACCAAGTGTCGACACATGTTGTCTAAGTGTCGACACTAGTCTACAAGGTGTCGACACAACTCCTTGTGTTGTTGATTCTTTATCTCGACACTGCTTCTCCTTCATGTGTCGACACTGAAATTGAGTGTCGACACAAGTACTTGTTCTTCAGAATTTTGCTGAATTCTTCTAAGTGTCGACACAACACCTTTGTGTCGACACATCTTCATGTGTTGTATCTGTCAAGTGTCGACACTACTTCTTGGTGTCGACACATGTCTTCAGTGTTGATACTTGTTGAGTGTCGACACATTGCTCTGAGTGTCGACACTTTCTTCTTCAGTCGAGACTTCAGCTGAGTGTCGACACATTCCCATAGTGTCGACACTTGTACTTAGAATAATTTGTTGATCTTGCTGTTCTTCACTAAGTGTCGACACAGCTCCATGTGTTGACACTTTCTTCAAGTGTTGAGTCTTCAGCTAAGTGTCGACACATTATTCTGGGTGTCGACACTTACTTCAAGTGTTGACTCTTCTGTTAAGTGTCGACACATTGTTCTGAGTGTCGACACTTGTACTTAGTCTCTGCAGACTTTTGCTGAGTGTCGACACAGCTCCAAGTGTCGACACTTTCTGATGTAGACACAGCTTCACTGGGTGTCGACACAACTGCTAAGTGTCGACACAGCTTTACTAGCTTTTCTTCATTGAGTGTCGACACATCTCCTTGTGTCGACACTTTCTGTCTGGTGTCGACTCAGCATCCCTGGTGTCGACACAATGACTCCAAGTGTTGACACTACTTGCCTGAGTGTCGACACAAGTCTTCTTAAGTGTCGACACTTTCCCTATGGGTGTCGACACATGTACTTAGAAACTTTTTGCTTCAGTCCTGCAAATACTTAACCTGTACAAGTAACTCAAAATACATCAAATACATTTTGATGTATATTATTGAGTTGGGTGAGGCTTCTTCAAATCAGGTACATTTAGACCAATGTACCCAACAATCTCCCCCTATTTGGAGAAGTCATAACCCTTAGTCAATGATATACACCATTCATAATAAAAATACAAAATGATGTAAGACAGGATTATGTAAATAGGAAAGTACATCACATGTATAAAACTAACATGCATATACAGATAGATTGCATCACAGAACAATTATGAAATAAATTTAACACAACAAATTTATCACACAAAACATTGTTCCAATACTTTGTCATATTCTTTGTCAAAAGTTTACAGCATGATTTATATCAAAAGAATACATGGTAAACTTAAGAAATATTCTAAGCTATTTCTGTTCTGGCTCCTTAATCACTATGCCTTTTCCAGCTTGAACTTTAGCTTGAACAGGAGCATCAGCAACTTCAGCATCAGCAGGCTTCTTGCCTTTCAAGTCTTTCTTCTTAAGCTCTTCTGCTTTGATCTTTTGTCTTTCAAAGTAATGGTATGGCTTTGGAAAGTACTTGCTAGGCTCCAGAGCAGTAGGAGGTAGCTTTCCCATCTTGGCCTTCCTTCTATACTGGACTATTGCCTCCTGCCTGATCTCATGTTTTCTCCATTCAGCTTCAGAAAACCATTTGTTCCTGTCATGCACATTATCTTTGGCAGCTTTCCAGGCAGTTAAAATGATATTCCTTGAGGTAGGGCTCCACTGCTCAAAGTCTGGCCTTTGTTCAGCTTGTTCCCTAAACCTCTTCTTAGACAATCTTGTCTCTTCTTCTTTCTGCATTGCCTCTTGCATGGCTTCAGATATAGGCTGAACCACTTTCTCAAGAATGACATTGGACTTCCCTTCAGTTGGGCTATACATGTGATGAATATCAGCTTGCACCATGTCAAAATCTGGTGGAGGATAGATCACTTGAGCTACTTCTGGTTGCTCACCTCCAAGATATGCAGGCTGAATTCCAGATTCAGCAACATTGTCATCATCACAAAGTGGAGGATAGCCCAGTGTAGCTCTAATGGAATTAGATATCCATTTGGCATGATCAGGGCTAGCTTTGACTAAAACTCTCTCCCCCTTTATGACTTCTCTAGCCATATGATCTCTGACATCATCCTTCTGGAATCTGATTTGATTATCCAAGTATCTGACTCCATCTTTAAAGAAAGGTTTGAGCTTTTTAAGTTGTTCAGATATGGCCTTCTGGGAGTCTTGAATAACAGCCTTAACAGCATTGATTTTTTCTTGAAATACCTTGTCAAATTCAGCTTTAACAGTAGCAGTAGAGGTAGAAGGTCCAGTAGCTATGTTCTTTAGTTCTGTGACAATTGCATTATGAGATTCTGTCAAATTGTCATTCATTCTAAGTTGATTTTCAAGTACATATCCTTGCTTCAGTGCTATGTCATCAACTTGAGCTTTAATCTTTTCTTGGTGTGTAGCTAAGTACACCACTGCATTCCCCCTTTGTGGAAGCAGTCTGTCATCTCCTTCTTGTTAAGATTCATCTCAAATCTTATGGATTTAATATCCTGGGCCAGATCAAATTGCAATGATTTCTGCCCTTCATCCACATACTTCTCTATTGCCTGCCTGTGCTCATCCAGTTTAATTTGCATTGCCACCATTAAAGCACTATAATCAACTGATGGTGTTTGCTGAACTATAGGCTGTGGTGCAATAGATTGTAGAGCCTTCTTATAACTTTGAATCCTTCTTTTGAATACATAAAGTTTCTGCTTCTTAGCCCTGGTAGCCTCCTCATCTTCAGAAGCTGAGAAGCTGGCTATGTCAACCCTCTCCTTAGGGCTTGGAGGCCTCTCAGTCTGCACATCTTGTTCTGTCTCAGGTTCTTGCCTCACAGGCTCTTCCAGAATGTGCACTTACTCCCCCTCAGCAGCAGCATTATCTCCTTTAACAACAGTTTCTTTATCAAAATCCTCTTGATCCAGATTTAGAAACAAATCTTCCATTGTAAACTCTTGTGGAGAATGAGCTGGAGAAACTCTGGGCTCTTCAACCACTGGATCAGATACATACTGAGCTGCAGCAGATGTGTCTTCCAAGACAGCATCTGGGACTTGGGTATCCAGCTGAATTTGCTGATGAACATCAGACAAATCAGTATCTTCCATAGGAAATTCTAAAGTATTGAGTTCATTGATTACCTCTAGGATAATGTTTGTTGCTTGTTCACTTTCCAGTGTAGTGGGTTCATCTACAACTGGAAGCTCCCCCTGGCTTTGATCCTTATGTATGTGGCTAGCTTGAGGTAGCTCCCCCTAGATCTCAGCATCATCTTGAGGAGCTGGAGACTTCACAGCAGGCTCTTCCTCATGCTCATCTGGAGTGAAGACAACCTGTTCTTCACTATCTGAGCTGCTAGTGGACTCTTGAGCCACTGGGGCAAGTTTCCTTTTCTTCTTTAGGGGTGATACTTTCTCAGGAACTTTCTTCTCAGGGGTTGGCAGCTCTTTAGACAACACCCTGTCCCATCTAGAGAACAACCTCATGTCCATTTTTCTCATATGATTTATTTTGCTTCCAGCAGCTGTACTCATGACCTCTGGTATGGTACCAGCTAGCTATAGACTTAAAATTCTGCCCAGGTTGGGATTCTTCAGACTTTCTTTAATTTTCTCAAACACTATAACTGACCAGTCTGTGTTTAGAGTGAAGATAATCCTTGTCATTATACTAAACATATGGGCAGACACTCTGTCATGCCCTCCTGGCTTGCTGAGTATGACTTTGCCAACAATCTCTGAAAGGAATTTCCCTTGATTGTTCATTCCCTTCCTGAGAAACACTGATCCAAGCTTCATCTTAGGATCCAGTCCACACCAGGTTAGAGCTTCCCTGGTCTTTGTAGCTGTAACCTCATCTTCCTCTTTAATTCTTGGTAGCTGTAGAATCTTCCTCAGACTTTTAGGTGACACCTTCACCTTCTCACCATGAACCCTGGATTTGATTTTGAATCCAGTTTCGTCTATCTTAGCTCCATTGAGGAATTCTAGTACCTCTTTCTTCCAGATTTTTGTATGCTCAGAAACCAGAAATTCTAATCCTGAGTCGGCGACTAGGGTTATCACTGTCTGGATTTCTTGATCAGCATCATCGAAAGCACCGCGTACCAGCTCGTATCATTCGTTGACGTTCTCCTCTAGCTTAGGCTCCATTAGGGTTTGTAGAAATTGTCTTGAGAGAAGAGAGGTGTCGACACAGAAGTTTGGTCTCGAAACTTTGAAAGCGTGTCGACAAACTAAGACAAAATCCTATTTATACCTTTCTAATTTTGAAGATGAACAGGCGGGACAGCTAACTTAAATTGTGTCGACACTGGCAATAAGTGTCGACACTGACTTATAATGTCTCGACACATATGTGTCGACACAAGTTTAGTCAACAGATTATATGTGTCGACACTTGTTTATGTGTCGACACAACATAACTCGACACATAGTCGAGACTTTACTTAGCGAATTCTGAGTAAATACTAAGTGTCGACACCACATTGGATGTGTCGACACCTACTTGACATGTGTCGACACTAATATTCTGAAGTGTCGACACCAACTTCCTAGATGTGTCGACACTTTTTTCCTGAAGTGTCGACACCACTTTTCTGTGTCGACACAGAAATCTCTATGTGTCGACACCTTTTTACTTAGCCAATTTCAATACTATAAACTTACTCTAAGTTTATCATTCCTAGTTCAATCTTAAACCTATTGAACTTAGCTTCTTCTAGGGGCTTAGTATACATATCAGCTAATTGTTCATCTGTTTTAACATATTCAAGTAAATATCTTCTCTTTCTACATGCTCCCTAAGAAAATGATATTTAATTTCAATATGTTTTGTTCTACTATGGATACATGATTATTAGCTATTGAAATAGCACTAGTAGAATCACAGAAGAGTGGAGTTCTACTTACCTGAAATCCATAGTCCTCAAGCTGATGTTGTATCCACAGAAGTTGAGCACAGCAACTTCCAGCAGCCACATACTCTGATTCTGCAGTGGAGATAGCCACACTTGTTTGCTTTTTGCTACTCCATGAAATTAGTCTCCCACCTAGGAATTGACAGGTTCCAGTAGTGCTTTTTCTATCTTTTTTGCATCCTGCAAAGTCTGCATTTGAATAACCTGTTAGTTCAAAATCTCCATTCCTAGGGTACCAGAGGCCTAGATAGGGAGTGCCCTTTAGATATCTCAATATTCTTTTGACTGCTGTCAAATGAGACTCTTTAGGGCAGGCTTGATACCTTGCACAGACACATGTAGCATACATGATATCTGGTCTACTTGCAGTCAAGTATAATAGGGAGCCAACTATCCCTCTATACAAGGTTTTATCTACAGGTTTCCCTGCATCATCCTTGCTAAGAGACATACTTGACCCCATTGGAGTCTTCATGGTACTGGATGAATCCATACCATACTTCCTTATGAGTTCTAGGGTGAACTTGGACTGACATATGGATAAACCACTTTCAGTCTGTTTAACTTGGAGACCCAAGAAAAACTTCAGCTCTCCCATACTACTCATCTCAAATTGACCTTGCATAAGTTTTGCAAACTGTTTGCAAATGCTGCTTTCAGTAGACCCAAATATAATGTCATTTACATATATTTGGACAAGTATAACTTTGCCTCTAGATTCCCTAAGGAATAGAGTCTTATCTATTTTCCCCCTTGAGAACTTGTTCTCAATGAGGAAACTAGACAGGGTTTCATACCAAGCCCTAGGGCTTGCTTTAACCCATATAAAGCTTTACTAAGTCTATAGACATGATGAGGTAGAGTTGAATCAACAAAACCTGAAGGCTGTTCCACATAGACTTCTTTTTTAAGATTACCATTCAGAAATGCTGACTTGACATCCATTTGGTAAACTTTGAATCCTTGATAGGTTGCATAGGCAAGAAACATCCTTATGGCTTCCAGTCTGGCTACTGTAGCAAAGGTTTGATCAAAGTCAATACCTTCTTCTTGCCTATATCCTTTAGCAACCAGTCTTGCTTTATTCTTAATGATGACCCCTTGTTCATCCATGTTATTCCTATAGATCCACTTGGTTCCTATTATATTGTGGTCTTTAGGTTTAGGAACAAGTTCCCATACCTTGCACCTTTTGAACTGATTAAGCTCTTCTTGCATTGCTTCAGTCCATTGTGGATCTAGTATGGCTTCTTCAAACTTCTTAGGCTCAACTTGGGATAGAAAGCTGGAGTAGACTGCTGCATTCAGGTTTCTGCTCCTAGTTTATACCCCTTATCTTAGATCTCCAATAATCTGCTCTACTGGATGATCTCTAAGATGCCTATTGGCTGGAGGCATCCTGACATCTGGTTGAACCTCTTCAGTTTCATCATCTTGCTGTACTCCTTGTACTTCTTCTGCATTTGGTACATGTAGTTCTCCCCCTGGACAACAGCCACTATCTTTTACTTGCTGTCTTGCAGTAGATTCTTCTTCTAAAGTGAGCTTGTCCATCTTCTTTGTTAAACCTGTGGGGCTGCATACACTACTAGACAACTCATTATTAATAAGTTTAGTCTCATCAAATACTACATGTACAGTTTCTTCTACAACTTGTGTAGACAAGTTGTAGACTCTATAAGCCTTACTATTATTGCTGTACCCAACAAAAATTCCCTCTTGGGACTTGGCAGCAAACTTAGTCAAGTAAGACTTTACATTGTTAAGTATGAAGCATTTGCAACCAAAGATCCTGAAGTAGGATAGGTTTGGTTTCCTGCCTTTCACAACCTCATAGGGGGTCTTGTTGAGGCCTTTAGTGATGGTAGCCCTATTTATAACATGGCATGCAGTATTAACCGCTTCAGCCCAGAAATATTCTGGTAGTGATGTATCACTTAATAGGGTTCTACCTGCCTCAATCAAGGTCCTATTCTTCCTTTCAGCAATGCCATTTTTCTGAGGTGTTCTAGGTGAAGAAAACTCTTGAAATATCCCAAAGTCTTCACATAGTTTTGTCATGCTATCAGACTGAAACTCAGTACCATGGTCACTTCTTATTTTGACCACTGTACTATTTAGTTCATTCTGAATTTGCTTGACAAAGCTATAGAAGACATTAGGTGTTTCAGATTTCTGTCTTAAGAAGAACACCCAGGAAAACCTTGAGTAGTTGATACGCCCAAAATGGATATACGTAATTACCGCAAGTGTACGTGCCGTGTCAAGTAATAAATAGTAAGTAAAGATCGTTCCCTCGAGGAGATGGGTGATTCAGTGCTTGCAATTACTAGTTGTGCCTTTTCTTTAAATTCAAGGAGAATAAAATAGTGATTTGTTAAATACTAAGATTATGAATGACAACGCCTACGAATTAAAATAGACTACGATTCGCTAAAAGGAAGTACTTGATTATCGAAGAAGTAATCTTGTATTATGATTTCCTAAGTCTTGTGTGACGAATCTTGTGAAGATGACTTTGTGATAGTGAGTGGTGACACGTCTTGCAACGATTTTAAATTAGAAGATCCGTACCTCTCGATATCGGAAATCCCTAGCCTCTATTTCCCCCTCGGGAGAGACAAGTACCAGCATAAAGTTCGAAAACCAAAGTTGCTAATATCAAGGGGAAATCTCTTTCTCCCCTTCAAATACTATACCAGATCTATAACACCACTTACGCAACTCCTCTCTCGAATTATGAAGCGTAGTAAAATGGAGAAACCTTGCCAAAAGTTTCAAAGTAAAGATTATAGATTCGGTAAAGACATACACCAAATATTCACAAAGAAAGTTTAAGTTTTCATCAACACAAAGACTAAGTACTTTCACAATACAAGATTAGAAATATTTAGTTCATGACGGCGGAGAGATCAAGCATAACAGTTGGAGAGATCTTACAAATCATGTTGAAATTACAGAATAAACGACGTAGGATTCTTTGCCGGAGTTGCTCCCTCGCTCAGCCCGGAAAATCCACTTTTTTTCTTTAGCCGCCCCCTTTGAGAATGAGGAAGAAGAAGACTTCCTCCACTAGTAAGAATGTCCATTTCAGCACTCCTTTGAAAACCTAAATATCCCTCTTTTTTAAAATCTGAAAATTTCTCTCTCCTCTCTCCCTCTTTAACTCCAGAATATTCCCCTCCAAAAACGTGCATCTCTTGCTCAAAAGGTGCCTCCTTCCAGATTTGAAAATGGTGCCAAATTTGAATTTGAAAATCTGAATTTCGTCCAGAAAAGGTTGCAACCTGTTTCAGGATTCTGCAACTTTTTCACACGACACATATTTGGCCAAGTTCTTTTTCCAAGCCGTTCTCCTTCGCTTTTCTTGCACCAACACCTAGGAAAAAGATCACTTTAGACATAATAAAATAAATGTGAATTTACTTGCATTTAAACTTCAACTAAATGATTTTTCTCCCGAATCGACGAGCAAAAGGTCCGAAACTTAGGCTAAATAACTTCATTTTGGGAAGTTATCACACCTCCACACTTGAACCTTTGCTAGTCCATAGCAAAGAAAATTCTAATCAATGAATTGAGTGAGATGATGGTTAAAATAAATAACTCGCATGATACTTTTTCTCGAAGATAACTCAAAAGCTTAGTCCAGAGTACCGATTAAATCATTTGAGGATTTTCCGACCATTAAGAGTTCAAAACATTTGATAATTCGTAAGGTTGATGGAAGAGAAATCTCAATTAATATTTCTAGAGTGGAGCGTGCTACCCTTTAAAATCGTTCACTTCCCTTCAACTTTCTCGTCGAACTTCCTTTAATGACTTCAAGAGGAATGAGAATAAGCCGGGTCTTTGACGTAACCTCTGCAAGATTTGGTAGCTGGGTTTGAAGAAATGTCATGAAGGTTAGTGGTGAGAGTGGCTTTGGTGTGGGTTGAAATGTGTATGGATGGTATAAGGTGTCTCCTTAGATGAGAAATTCTTAGCGACTCTCCAAACTATGAGGCTTGCTTTCTCTTTTTTTTTGGTCCGTAGTTGGGATCATTCCAAGTAGGTGTACACGCACTTAGGCCACATATCACTACGACTCTTTCCAATCTTTTTTTTATAATCACAGTTGGGATCATTCCAGGTATGAATGCACATACCTAGGCCGCATATCACTATGACACATTCTTCATATATGATGTTTTTTTTTAAAGAGAGTCCATAGTTGGGATCATTCCAAGTGGGTGTACATACACTTAGACCACATATCACTACGACTCACACACTTTTATTTTAACAATCACTCATAATTGAGGAGCATACTAAGAATCGTCAACTAGGCACCTAAGCGAAATATGCATAAAAGTTCAACGTTCAAGCTCACAGGGGTACACATGGTGGTCAATACTGTGGTTTACATCTCTAACTCGGTTCTTGTTCACCCTCCATTATTATATTTAGAAGTTCATACGGGTCGACTTTTAGGAAGATCGCTTATTTTAAAAGATAATGTGAGAAGATGAAATATTAAAAGAAATTGGACCCATCTTGCTAACTTCAAATCAAAATGGTGTGAACCGTTAGTGTCAGCTATCCTCCTAGATGAAAATCAGCATGGACTGCATGATGCATTAGTTATTTCGAGAACTAGGATCAAATTTTTTTTATAATTTCATTGCTCACCCAATTGGTAGGGGTTACACTACCCCCACCTCCACACTTTTGCCCTTTGCTAGTCCCTAGCAAAGCGACCTCACTTCTCATAACGATAAGTGTGAGAACGTTTAGAAAGTTAAATATAATGCAGCCAATGAAAGCACGAATTAATGAAATCTAAAAACTCCGCTGATGTTCGGGTGGCTGAAAGAAACAGTCCAAATTGCAGTCTTGTGTTCCATAAATTCCGTTGACACGTGTTGGTTCATCGCTCCTATCCGTGTGGTGTGACCTGCAAGACACTTAAACCTCCGGCTAGACAACCATGTAATTAGGATGTAAAGTATAAAGTAGCTCATTTCATTTCAACAAATTCAGGACAGCAATAAGAGAGCATGACACTATAGATAGTACAACTGATAATTCAAGACAAGTGATATGCAACAGTCGTAAAGTAATTATCATCCAGCCGGCTTATTAAATTTGAACAAGATACTATTTTCAATGCATACGGAAAATGACGTAAACAAAATGTGAAGGACTACACTAAGCATATAGAATAATATCCAAAATGAATTAACTATTCTGAATGTCAGCACAGAATATCACACATCAAAATGTCAAAACAGTCCCACACATCACATCATATCCATCAAAATACCAAATAGTAACCACACATATGAAACAAAAAAATCTTTGCAGCACCCTAAACAATAAAATGTCAAATCAGTAATGTGGGAAAGGAAGAACTGCTAGTCAGCTATGCTATCGACCGACTCCTCTTTATCCTCACCATCCTCGTCTTCCGGGTCAGTCTCCCCCTCCAAGTCGGACGCAGTTGCAGCAATTTTGGCGGGGTCGGCGCGTGACCAATCACTCTGAAGCAGATATCCCTCGGAATCGAACTGTGACTGAAGCTGGTATGAGGGTGTCTCCACCTGGATTTTGGCCGCATGCATCAATTTCTCCTGGTTCCGACGGATGTCCTCAAATCGAGACTCAAAGTACACATGCTGGCATCTGAGGTAGGCCTTAATATACTCGGAATTCTCGGTCGCTAAGTCACGTTCCCCCTCATACTGAGATCTTCCAATCACCAATTTCATGGGGGCAGACGATGGGGGTTTTCCAGATGTCGCAGGTTCCTTAACCCCCAGCTTGCTCAACTTTGATCTCTTCTCTCCTGTTTCAGCAGCCACCTTAATATTAACCTCCACCACTATCTCAGTGATGTGGTGGCCCACTTGCGTAACAAGATCACCCATCTCACTACCAACTCCAGCCAAGCGACATAATTCTGTAATAAGCGTTGGAAACCAAAGCAGGCGAGCCCTATCCTCCATTACTCGGAGAGCCAATTGCTCAGCAATGAGTCTTCCCATGTTAATCCGCTTGCCCATCAAAATGCTGTAGATTAATGTTAGGCGGTCTAGAGAGATGTTGTTCAGGTGGCGAGTGGGTAGAATGCTAGCATTGATAAAGAGGAGCCACACTTTTGCCTCCCGCGACAGGCTAGTTGACTTAATTGCTTCAAAAGAACGGCGTGCCCACTCGGGTTGAGGTACGCAGCACACAGTAGTTGCAATCTCAGACGGTGGCACTGTTGCTTGGAGTGTCATTAAGCTTCCTTCAGTATCATCATCCAACTCGAAGAAATTATTGATGGTAGTTGCAGAAAAATCCACATGCTTGCCTCTAACTGAGACAGTGGTTCCTTCCCGGAATCGAGCGTTGGCGTAGAACTCGTACACCCACCGAAGCACGGCCTCGGTTCTAGGATGGCAGAATATCTCCCATGACAGGGCTTTGATGTGTCCAACATATGCCCGGCTCCATTCCCTAATCTCCATTTTAAATCCCCTTTCATAGATGAGAGGGGCGGACTTAAGAGCCTCAAAACGATGCCACGCTTCTTCAGATAAGAACTTAATTTTTGCTATGTAACAAATCCTTCCCCTTTCCCTTGTCCCTTTCCTTTGTCTTCGGTGCCATCTTCAACTAATTAAAATTAAATCTAACTGAGGAGAATGATTCAAGCAGGGAAATGGAAACTAAAACCGCCACATACAAGTTCGAAAGATGGAGAGAGGGGAGCTGTAGTTACCTTCCAGGTCAAGGAATGATGCGCGAGTCTGCGCTGAAGCTCTCACGTCAGCAACGATGGCGGCGAATCTCCGAAACCCTTCTGGAATGCCGCTTGCCCGCCGGAATACTTCTCCGCCAACGCCGCTCGCCTGAACTCCCGTGCCCTAGGTCGCGACAGAAATGGGGAAGGCGAAAAGGTCGATGCGAGCCGGCGGTTTTCAGAAAAATGAGTCATAAATACGGGATGATTATGTTAGGGGGGGGGTTTTAATTTGGGTAGGATCTTATTTAGGAATAATTTAAACAGTTGCAACCGAGTGAGCGGCGGGTTTAATTTGGATTAATTTAAATAGTCTGGCCTAATTTTTAATTTGAAGTGAATCGGCGCGCCGGTTCAGTCGAACCGGTCCAAAAAAAATTTTAAAACAGTTTTGGGCATACGCCGGGCAGAAAAAAAAGGTTGCAACCTTTATTTCTGGGTTGCAACAACTTAATTTCTTCCCAATGAAAAAACACCGGTTCAACTGAACCGGTCCAGCTTTTTATTCTTCCTATCCAGACAGAAAAAAAGGTTGCAACCTTATTTTATGGGTTGCAACATTCGAAATACGCTCAAAAACTTAAATCCGGCCCAAGGACTCCTCGTCAGTTTCAATTACCAAACCATAGTAGACATGTTTCATGATTTAAAATTTATTATTATTATTATTATGACCAATACGAAAAATATAAATATATATAAATATAAAGGATGGGTTGCCTCCCACCAAGCGCCTAATTTACCGTCCCGGCAGGACGGTACAAAACTAATGGAGCGTCACGCACGACACCGCTCGGTCGTCGTCCTCCCTAAGATATAATTTCAGTCTTTCGCCGTTCACTTTAAACTCCGTTCTATCATTTTCATTTAGGATAGTCACCGCGCCATACGGATGCACCTCCTTGACCAGAAAAGGGCCTGACCAACGTGATTTAAGTTTTCCGGGGAAAATTCGTAAACGAGAATTGAATAACAAAATAATTGTCCCGGCTCGAAATATTTTTCCTTCAACCGTCGGTCGTGCCACTTCTTGGTACGCTCTTTATAAATTCTTGCATTCTCGTAAGCATTCATTCGTATTTCTTCCAATTCGTTGAGTTGCAAAAATCTTTTCTTACCGGCGTCTTGAAAGTCATAATTTATTTTTTTTATAGCCCAATAAGCTCGATGCTCTAATTCTAAAGGTAAATGACATGTTTTCCCGTATACTAGTCTATACGGTGTGAGACCAAGGGGCGTTTTGTAAGCAGTTCGATATGCCCATAATGCATCATTGAGCTTCTGCGACCAATCCTTACGATTTGTGCTAACCGTCTTTTCGAGTATTCTTTTGATTTCCCGATTGGACACCTCGGCTAGCCCATTTGTTTGGGGATGGTAAGCCAATGCAACTTTATGCGTGATCCCATATTTCGTAGCAAGGTTGTGAAGTGGGCATTACAAAAGTGGCTCCCCCCATCACTGATGATAGCTCGCGGCGTTCCAAATCGATTAAAAATGTAGTTTTTCATGAAATGCGAGACGACCTTAGCATCATTTTTAGTTGTGGCTATCGCTTCCACCCACTTAGACACATAGTCCACGACCAGTAATATATATAAATTTCCTTTTGAGTTAATAAATGGCCCCATGAAATCTATGCCCCATACGTCAAATAATTCAACCTCAAGCATTGTATTCATGGGCATTGAGTCATTTTTTTGTATATTTCCAGTTTTTTGGCATCTATCACACTCTTTAACAAAAGAATTTGAGTCCCTGAATAAGTTAAGCCAATAGAATCCAGCCTCTAACACCTTCATGGCTGTCCTAGTACCCATGAAGTGGCCTCCATATGGGGAATTATGACATTTTTCTAGAATAGTTCTCATTTCACTCTCGGGAATACAACGTCTCAATACTCCATCGACTCCCATCTTAAACAGATAAGGGTCGTCCCATAAATATGTCCGCACCTGGTGTAGGAATCTTTTTCTTTGATGATATGTAAGCTCAGAAGGCATAATGTTGCTCACTAGGTAATTTACAAGGTCAGCGTAGCAAGGTGCTACACTATTAGAGATCGCTAATAGACACTCCTTAGGGAACCTCTCATCAACCTCAGAACATAATGACGGATGGGTAAACTCAATCCTAGATAAATGGTCTGCTACGGGGTTCTCTGATCCTTTCCTATCCTTTATCTCGACATCGAACTCTTGCAAAAGGAGTACCCAACGGATCAACCGTGGTTTTGCATCTCGTTTTACCATCAGATAGCGAATTGCAGCATGGTCGGTATACACTATTACCTTTGCGCATAAGAGATAAGATCTAAATTTCTCGAATGCAAAAACGACTGCTAATAGTTCCTTCTCGGTGACTTGGGCGTCAACGAGGGTTTTACTTGCATAAGCTATCGTGTGGAATATCTTTCCCCTCACTTGCCCTAAGACAACTCCCACTACATAATCACTAGCATCGCACATCAGAGTAAAAGGCTCTTCCCAATCGGGCGTCACTACGACGGGTGCCGTGGTTAAACGCTTTTTAAGTTCCTCAAAAGCTGTTACACATTCATCACTAAAATGAAAGCTCACGTCTTTTTCCAACAAACTACTCAACGGTTTTGCTATTTTCGCAAAATCCTTGATAAACCTACGGTAGAAACCTGCGTGTCCTAGGAAACTTCGTAGCATCTTAACATTCTTGGGTGGTGGTAATTGTTCGATCACATTTAACTTTGCCTTGTCCACCCTTAGTCCCTCTCTAGAAACATGGTGACCAAGCACAATTCCCTCACGTACCATGAAGTGACATTTCTCCCAGTTTAGAACAAGATTTGTCTCCACACAACGGGTAAGTACCTTCTCTAAACACTCTAAGCAGTCATCAAACGATTTCCCAAAAATGGAAAAATCATCCATGAATATCTCAATACCCTGGTCCATGATATCGGAGAAAATGGCAATCATGCAACGCTGGAACGTGGCAGGTGCATTGCATAGACCAAAGGGCATTCTCCTAAATGCGAAGGTTCCGTAAGGACATGTGAATGTGGTCTTTTCTTGATCTACGGGATCTACGGTAATTTGGTTGTAGCCTGAGTACCTATCAAGAAAACAGAAAAAGTCATTCCCTGCCAACCTATCTAAAACTTGGTCAAGGAAAGGCAATGGATAATGATCCTTCCTGGTGGCTTTATTCAACTTCCTATAGTCAATGCAGATTCGCCACCCCGTGACTGTTCTAGTGGAAACCGACTCACCTTTCTCATTTCTTACGACCGTCATTCCTCCTTTCTTGGGTACACATTGCACAGGTGAAACCCATGGACTATCCGAGATGGGGTATATGATCCCCGCGTCTAGCCATTTAATAATTTCTTTTTTTACCACCTCTTTCATAGGTGGACTTAGACGACGTTGATGCTCGATCGACCCCGTAAATGATTCTTGCAAAAGAATCTTGTGCATACATAATGAAGGACTTATTCCTCGGATATCGTTTATGGTCCACCCTATGGCCCTTTTAAATTGCTTGAGTAAGTCTACTAACTTTTGACGTTGATCAGATGATAAATGTGAGTTGATGATGACCGACAAGGTGTCATTATCTCCTAAGTACGCATAAGTTAGATAGTCCGGAAGAGATTTCAACGTCAATGATGGCGGGTCGAAGATAGACGGTTTTACTAACAAAGATCTTTCAGGCATCTCTAATGGTTCCGACTTACGGAACCAAACCGTCTGCTTCTCAAATGCTTGCAAGCACTCTTGAATGTCTTCTTCTTCCTCAGAAAATTCACCATCAGTCAAAACACGAGTCAATAGGGAATCTTGTTCATCCAGCGATACATTAGGCTTATAGTCACCTATAGATACATAGTTGACCACCTCCATATTGTCTTCCTCTCGATGGGGAAATTTTAGTGCCTTAAGTACATTAAAGGTGACTTGCTCGTCATTCACTCTCATAGTCAATTCTCCTCTTTGAACATCTATCAGTGTCCTACCCGTGGCTAGGAATGGTCTCCCTACAATGATGGGGACTTCCTTGTCCTCCTCCATATCTAAAACCACAAAGTCAGCCGGAAAAATGAACTTATCTACCTTCACCAACACATCCTCAACTATCCCTTTTGGGAATGCCAGGGTCCTATCAGCCAACTGCAAGGTTATGGAAGTCTTTGTTATTTCTCCCAAACCTAGTTTTCTATAAATAGAGAATGACATTAGGTTTATACTCGCTCCTAAGTCACATAGCGCTTTACCCTCAAATTTATATCCTATAGAGCACGGAATAGTAAAGCTTCCCGGATCTTTCAACTTAGGTGGGAGTCTTTTTTGAAGAATAGCGCTACACTCTTGAGTGAGGGCTACCGTCTCATTTGTTCCAAATTTTCTCTTTTTGGACAGGATATCTTTCATGAATTTAACGTAACTCGGCATTTGTTCTAAAGCTTCAGCGAAAGGGATGTTAATTTGTAATTTCTTAAATATCTCGACGAATTTTTGGAATTGTTGGTCGAGCTTACTCTTCTTCAACCGTTGAGGAAACGGTGGCGGTGGGTAAACTTTCACATTATCTTTCTTCTTAACATAATCAGTGATCGGTTCTCTCTTTCTTTCTCCTAGAACTTCCACTTCCTTCTCAGAAAAGTCATCTAGTCTCACTTCTTCCTCGGGAATACAAGGGGTTCCCTCCACCAACTCTTTTTCTTCATCACTCTTTCTACCCAGTTCATGTGTAGGTGCACTCACTAATTGCTTACCACTCCGTAACTCGACTGCTTTACAATGTTGGTTATCTCCCTTTGAATTTGGAGTGGTATCCGTTGGAAGTGTGCCCGGTGGCCTAAGACTTAAGGCATTGACAATTTGACCTAACTGGGATTCTATCATGCGTAGTGACCCTTCTAAATTTGAAATGCGTACATCTCTTTTTTGCATCGACTCCATAATCATCTCATCCGTCAGTTTCCTAGAAATACTAGGTTGATTAAAAGCATTATTATGTTGTGGATGTGAGTTATTCAGATTAAATCCGGGCGGATGGGTCGCTCCCGCATTATTCTTCCAAGAGAAATTTGGATGATTTCTCCACTCTGGATGGTAGTGATTTGCAAAACCCGGTGGTACTTGCCTTGGTTGGCCTCCGACATAGTTTACCTCCTCCGTCATTTGATTTAGTTGTTCAACCGTTAAGGGTGCGTTAGGTGTAGAGGTAGATAACAAATCTAACCTTTTATTAATTAGGTTAAACTGGGATGACATTTGTGCAGCTAATGATGTAATCTGGTCCACTTGATGGACTCCAGCCGGTTGAGTATTACCTTGTCTCTCATAAGCCTGATAATTATTAGAAGTAAGTTCTTCTAATATTGCGTAGGCGTCTTCGGGATATTTCTTCATTAAGGAACCGCCCGCGGCTCCATCCACTAAAATCATGGTTGCCGTTTGCAACCATTGTAGAATGTAGAGACTTGTTGGTGTTGGGCTAATCCGTGGTGTGGACATTTTCGCAATAATTCTTTAAAACGCTCCCACGCCTCATAAAGAGTCTCCCCATGATTTTGCATGAAAGTCGTTATGTCTCTAATGAGCTTAGCCGTCTTTGAGGATGGGAAATACTTATTTAGGAATTTTTCAACTAAGTGATCCCATGTGGTAATAGAGTCATTGGGTAATGAGTCTAACCAGTCCTTCGCTCGTCCTTCTAATGAAAATGGAAATAGCCTCAACAAAATTGCATCTTCAGATGCTCCATTGAATTTGAACATGTCACAGATCGCTAAGAAAGTACGTAAGTGAGAGTTCGCATCTTCATGACTAAGACCCCCAAACTTGTTATATTGCACTTGTTGCATAACTAGAGGGTCCATTTTAAAGTTGTTTGCCGCAATTGCGGGTCGCGCGATACTAAAGTGTAAACCTCCTCTCAAAGGTGTATTATAATCGCGACATGTCATTCGTGGCGCAGCGTCTTGACCATTATGGTCCACTTGTCCTTCATGATTATTCATATTTTCATGATCGTTATTATCCATCTCTTGATGAATAATATTCAGCGTTCTACAAATTTTTCTGTTTTGCCTACACGTACGCTCTATTTCTGAATTGAAAGGCAAAAGTTCAGAAGTTCGATATCTGGACATGCACAAAGAGAATTACAAATAGCAGTAACAACAAAAAAACAATACAATATAAAACAACAAAACAAGAACTTGAGCTCTAAATACTTGGGTTTAACTAATATTGCAAGAGATAAAACACTAAATACGTCGCACCTCCCCGGCAATGGCGCCAAAAACTTGATACGCCCAAAATGGATATACGTAATTAACCGCAAGTGTACGTGCCGTGTCAAGTAATAAATAGTAAGTAAAGATCGTTCCCTCGAGGAGATGGTGAATTCAGTGCTTGCAATTACTAGTTGTGCCTTTTCTTTAAATTCAAGGAGAATAAAATAGTGATTTGTTAAATACTAAGATTATGAATGACAACGCCTACGAATTAAAATAGACTACGATTCGCTAAAAGGAAGTACTTGATTATCGAAGAAGTAATCTTGTATTATGATTTCCTAAGTCTTGTGTGACGAATCTTGTGAAGATGACTTTGTGATAGTGAGTGGTGACACGTCTTGCAACGATTTTAAATTAGAAGATCCGTACCTCTCGATATCGAAAATCCCTAGCCTCTAATTCCCCCTCGGGAGAGACAAGTACCGCATAAAGTTCGAAAACCAAAGTTGCTAATATCAAGGGGAAATCTCTTTCTCCCTTCAAATACTATACCAGATCTATAACACACTTACGCAACTCCTCTCTCGAATTATGAAGCGTAGTAAAATGGAGAAACTTTGGCCAAAAGTTTCAAAGTAAAGATTATAGATTCAGTAAAGACATACACCAAACATTCACAAAGAAAAGTTTAAGTTTTCATCAACACAAAGACTAAGTACTTTCACAATACAAGATTAGAAATATTTAGTTCATGACGGCGGAGAGATCAAGCATAACGGTTGGAGAGATCTTACAAATCATGTTGAAATTACAGAATAAACGACGTAGGATTCCTTCGCCGGAGTTGCTCCCTCGCTCAGCCCGGAAAATCCACTTTATTTCTTTAGCCGCCCCCTTTGAGAATGAGGAAGAAGAAGACTTCCTCCACTAGTAAGAATGTCAATTTCAGCACTCCTTTGAAAACCTAAATATCCCTCTTTTTTAAAATCCGAAAATTTTCTCTCTCCTCTCTCCTCTTTAACTCAAGAATAATTCCCCTCCAAAAACGTGCATCTCTTGCTCAAAAGGTGCCTCCTTCCAGATTTGAAAATGGTGCCAAATTTGAATTTGAAAATCTGAATTTCGTCCAGAAAAGGTTGCAACCTGTTTCAGGATTCTGCAACTTTTTCACCACGACAGCATATTTGGCCAAGTTCTTCCAAGTCGTTCTCCTTCGCTTTTCTTGCACCAACACCTAGGAAAAAGACCACTTTAGACATAAATAAAATAAATGTGAATTTACTTGCATTTAAACTTCAACTAAATGATTTTTCTCCCGAATCGACGAGCAAAAGGTCCGAAACTTAGGCTAAATAACTTCATTTTGGGAAGTTATCAGTAGTCATCTACAACTACAAAGATATAGACCTTCCTACCTAGGCTGTGAACTGGCATTGGACCAAAGAGATCCATATGAAGAGGTATAAACACCTCACAGCATCTTTGTTTTCTATGCTTCTAAAGGTGGATCTAGTCTGCTTGCCCTTTTGACAAGCTGAGCAAATACCATCTTTAACACACTTAACTTGAGGACCATTCCTCACTAACTCTTTGCTAAAGAGTTTGCCAAGTGTCTTGTAATTAGATGAGATAGCCTCTTGTGCCATTTGACACAATGAGAGACTGTCTCATCAGCTACAAGACACACTTGAGAACTAATGGTCTCACACATAATGTCTAGGCAGTAGACATTCCTCTTTCTATAACCTGTCAAAATGATCTCTTGATCAGTTGACCTCTTGATATAACAACCATTTTTAACAAATGAGATGTCATACCATACATCACTTAATTGACTTATACTTATTAGGTTGTGTTTCAACCCTTTAACATAAGCCACTTGAGTAATGATAACCAAGTTACTAGAAATATTACCAAATCCTTTGATGATTCATTTTTCAGAACCACCAAAGGTGACTTTTGGACCATCTTTGATTGGAATGTAGTCCTTTAGTAGTCCCCTAGTTCCAGTCATATGTATGGAACATCCACTGTCCAAGTACCATATTGGGGCATGACAACTTGGACTCACCTGCAAAACAGATTAATGAACCTTATAACCCAAAGTATTCTTGAGTCCTTGGTATTTGTTAGTTTGCATTCTGACAAAGCTACCTGCAGGCTTTCCTACAGACAGATTGCTACTCACTTTGGCACTAGAATTGTGCCAACAGTCCATTACAAAGTGGCCAACCTTGCCACAACACCAACATTCAAACTTATTGTACCTTTGCTTAGGTACAGTCTTTGCTGTCTTATCTACAGCTGACTTGTTGAATGTTGGGGCTTTGCCCTTGGACTTGGACTTGGACTGAACAGTCCTTGCAGGTCTAGTAAAACCAAGTCCAGCTTTACCTTTTTGATGAACAAATTCATCAATCAAAGGTAGAACTGACTTAGGTTTAGAAAACCTAGCAACTAAGTCCTTCTCCTTCTGAAGATTAATCTCCAGACTTTTGATTTGATCATTCTTAAATGATATAGTTCCCATTTGAATCACAGTTATGTGTTTCAATCTGGCTATCTCATTTAGTTTTTGATCAAAAGACTTCTCAAACTCAGTTGCAGCAGCTTTAAGAATAACAATTTCCTTTGCCTGACTTTTGGCTAGGGATTTGCTCTTCTTGTAAGCTTGCAACAGAACCTTATATTCATCTATCAGCTGATGAATATCTTCTTCAGACTCAGATACACACTCATCACTTGATGAAAATGAATCTGATTCTGTACTGGCACAAGAAACTGAACTGGAAGTTGAACTTTGTACCTTACTGGGTCCAGGCTGCTCCAGGATTTTGTCACTTTCAGTCAATGCCATTAGTCCTTGACACTGACAGTCTTCTTGTTCATAAATAGAATCCATAATCTGCATGAACTCTTCTTCTTCTTCTTCAGCAAACAGCCCTATGTATGCCTCAGCATCTGACTCAGTTTCTGAAGAAGAAATATCTGACAGAGTCTTCTCCTTTTTGGCAACAAATGACTTTTCTTTCTTGCCTTTAAAATGAGTCTTCTTCCTGTCACTAGACTCCTTTCTCTTTTCTGGACAATCTGCAACAACATGACCTTGTCTGTTGCAGCAATAACACACTATTTTTGAAACAGTTGCCTTGCTAGATGTAGTCCTCTTCCTGTCCTTCTTTGAAGCCTTTTTGTTCTGATAGAAGTCTTCTTTTCCCTGTGAAGTAGAGGGCCTTGTCCTCCACTGTTTCTTCTTCAAGAACTTCTGAAAATGTCTAGTGAAGGCAGCAAAGTCTTCATCACTTTCACTGCTTTCAGACTTTGTGCTGACAGACTCATCTGACTCTGATTCAACTACCTTTGGAGGTGGAGTTGGTGACTTATTCCTGTACTTTCTGGGGGCTTCTGTCTTGAAAGCTACAGTTCTTTCCTTATGTTCATTTCTTGTTGATTTCTCCTCCTCTTTCCTCACTGTCAACTGCATTTCATATGACAGCAATTTGCCAAACAGTGTAGGTGGAGGAATTTCTCCCAACTTAGCCATTTCTCTAATGGCACAGATCTTGGTGTCCCAATCTTTAGTTAGGGACCTTAGAAACTTGTCATTTAGTTCATAATTACTGAACTCTATTTCATAAGACATGAGTTCATTCACTATCCTATAGAACTTCTTATAGCACTCAGTTATGCTATCACCCTTTCCTTGTCTAAAACTTTCATACTCTTGATTTAGCAAGGATTTTCTATCTTGCCTAACTTCTTCAGATCCTTCCATATACACAATAAGGGTATCCCACATCTCTTTGGCTGTCTTACAGTGTATTAGATTCTGAAAAGTTGCATCATCTATGACACTCACTATAATGTTTTGAGCCCTTTTGTCCATGGTGGCTAGGACAATCTCATCCTTTGTTATTTCAGAGAAATCCTTTGGTGTTCTCTGATTTGCATATAGAACTGATATCTTCATGGGCACATATGACCCCTCTTTGACTGTGATGTAAATCCTAGGGTCTGAGGCTTCCATAAACAGTCTTACCCTTTCCTTCCAGATCCCAAATATCTCTTTCCTACATATAGGTAATTTCATGGATCCCAATTCCTTGTGATTCTCAGAGGAACCCATGGTTCTTGATTTTCTTGAATCTGTAAGTTGACATAGACTGAATCTGCCAATCAGGATCTCCTCAGACTGTTAGTCCTTTTTGATGAACCTGGCTCTGATACCACTTGAAAGATATAGTACCTAAACACCTAGAGGGGGGGGGGTGAATAGGTGACCAAAATCTTTTTAAACTTTAATGACAACAATCAGTTATAAACACAGAATCTAATCTACTTTTGCACAACAATCACACAGCATACACAGCAAATCACAAACACAGCAGACACAGAGTTTTATAGTGGTTCCCCAAGCTTTGGGTACATCCACTTTCCCCATTCGCCTATCTAGCAGTGTACTAGATTCGGCCAAACTCCTTCACTATCTCAGAACCCAAACTGGTTCCTACACCTCAGGCCCAAGGCCCTACAACTCAGCTTTTCCACAAAGCCTACACTCAGCCACAAAGGCCTACACTCAGCCACAAAGGCCTACACTCAGCCACCAAGGCCTACACTCAGAGATTTCAATCTCCTACACTCAGGCTCTCAAGCCCTACACTCAGCTTTTATAATTACATGCTTATAATAACTCAGATCCAAAGGATCCTACAAGATAAAATGATTATACAATTGTTAACTCAACAACCCAAAGACAAGAGAGGGGAGTTGTGAGTTTCTTGATGAGTTCTTGGAAGAACTCAGCTGGAATCAATCTGACTTAGCTTTCTTCAAAGCTTCTTGAAAGTAGAACTCAATAAGACTGACTCCTTCTGTAGTTGATCCTTGATCTCTGCTTCTTAAGATCCAGAATAAATCTGAACCCTTCTTCTCAGCCTAGTTCCAATGGCTGATTTCTTGGATGGAGCTCTCTCTCTCCAACTTCTTAGATCTGCACTTGATTCTTCAAGGAATAGCTAGATCTTCTTTATTGAATACTTGATTAATAATTTGAACTTTGACAACTTCAACAACCCTTTGATCAATCTCTTCTGTAGACAGCATAGGCCTATTTATAGGCCTTCTTCAAGGTAACCGGTTGGTCCGGTCCATAACTGAATTCTGACTACTCTGACAGGTGGTGTAGACCGGCTGGAATGGCAGCTGTCAAGTCATCCAGTCAGTTCTTGAAAATGCTGTAACTGTCTTTAAGTGTCGAGACTTTCTGTCTTTAAGTGTCGACACTTATAGAACAAGTGTCGACACATGTTGTCTAAGTGTCGACACTAGTCTACAAGGTGTCGACACAACTCCTTGTGTTGTTGATTCTTTATCTCGACACTGCTTCTCCTTCATGTGTCGACACTGAAATTGAGTGTCGACACAAGTACTTGTTCTTCAGAATTTTGCTGAATTCTTCTAAGTGTCGACACAACACCTTTGTGTCGACACATCTTCATGTGTTGTATCTGTCAAGTGTCGACACTACTTCTTGGTGTCGACACATGTCTTCAGTGTTGATACTTGTTGAGTGTCGACACATTGCTCTCGGTGTCGACACTTTCTTCTTCAGTCAAGACTTCTGCTGAGTGTCGACACATTCCCATAGTGTCGACACTTGTACTTAGAATAATTTGTTGATCTTGCTGTTCTTCACTAAGTGTCGACACAGCTCCATGTGTCGACACTTTCTTCAAGTGTTGAGTCTTCAGCTAAGTGTCGACACATTGTTCTGGGTGTCGACACTTACTTCAAGTGTTGTCTCTTCTGTTAAGTGTCGACACATTGTTCTGAGTGTCGACACTTGTACTTAGTCTCTGCAGACTTTTGCTGAGTGTCGACACAGCCTCCAAGTGTTGATACTTTCTGATGTAGACACAGCTTCACTGGGTGTCGACACAACTGCTAAGTGTCGACACAGCTTTACTGGCTTTTCTTCATTGAGTGTCGACACAGCTCCTTGTGTCGACACTTTCTGTCTGGTGTCGACTCAGCATCCCTAGTGTCGACACAATGACTCCAAGTGTCGACACTGCTTGCCTGGGTGTCGACACAAGTCTTCTTAAGTGTCGACACTTTCCCTCTGGGTGTCGACACATGTACTTAGAAACTTTTTGCTTCAGTCCTGCAAATACTTAACCTGCACAAGTAACTCAAAATACATCAAATACATTTTGATGTATATCATTGAGTTGGGTGAGGCTTTTTCAAATCAGGTACATTTAGACCAATGTACCCAACATAAAGGTGGGCCATATAGCCCGTGACCGTCAGAGTGGTCCTCCAAAGGGTGATAAGAAGCCAGGAGCTATATATGCTGAAAAGGGAAAGACGGTGGAGTCCACTACATCCCAATATGCTCCAGCTCAGCCAAAGGTGTACAATCTTAGCCAACAGGAGGCTATAAAGCAAAGTGAAGTCGTCACAGGTACGAGTTAAGATACTGTTTTACTGCTTTTTATACTTCATACCTTGTGCGTTGCTGGTGTATGATTTATTTATATTAGGCTTTGTCCTTATTCGGGACTGTCCAGTGAGTGCACTGTTTGATACATGTGCTTTGCATTCGTTTCTATCTGAGGACTTCATGTCTCAGATTGGAGTGCCTACTTGTGTACCGACAAATAGCCTATCGATATTGTTGCCTAATGGATGCGTGATGCAGACAAATAAGTTTTGATGCATTGAAGTAGAAATAAGAAGTCTGAATTTCGGATTGTAAGCATCTGTGTTGCCACTATCATAGTTTGATATAATCTTTGATATGAATTGACTCTCGGAGTAGCGTGCCTTTATAGGTTGCAACTCAAAGGAGATCACACTGGGACAGAATACCGAGCTGGAGACTAAATTCACTGGCATGCGAGGATCGAGCAAGATATTGATGTTTGCTCTCCAAGTCGTCATAGCTGTTCAGAAGGGCGCGAAGTTATTCTTCATGCTTGTAGAGGCTGTTGAGCCAAAAGCCAGTGTGAGTGATGTTCCAATTGTATCAGAGTATGCAAATGTGTTCCCGAAGGATCTTCCGGGGTTACCTCCGCAAAAAGAAATTTACTTCTCTATTGAGTTGGTGTCAGGTACGAAACCTGTGCCCCACTCACCATACCGTGTAGCGCCAAAGGAAATGACAGAACTGAAGGTCCAACTACAAGAACTGTTAGAGCAAGGATATATAAGCCCAAGTATGTCACCTTGGAGCGCACCCGTCCTCTTTGTAAAAAAGAAGAACGGTAGCCTGTGTTTGTGCATAGACTATCAAGAACTGAATAAGCTGACAGAGAAAAACAAGTATCTGATTCCACGGATTGATGACTTGTTCGATCAGCTAGTGGGATCAACTGTCTACTCTAAGCTGGATTTAAAGTCTGGCTATTACCAGTTGAGGATTCATGAATGTGACATTCCCAAGACAGCGTTTGGTACAAGCTACAGTCATTATGAGTTCACTGTAATGTCGTTTGGGTTAATAAATTCATCATAGGTGTTCATGGACCTAATGAACCGAACGTTTCAAGAGTACTTTGACTTATTTGTAATCGTATTTATTGACGACATTTTAGTGTACTCTCATTCTGAAGAAGATCATGCGAACCATTTATGGATGATGTTGCACACCCTGAGAAGAAATAAGCTCTATGCCAAGTTCTCAAAGTGTGAGTTCTGGCTGTCATCAGTGACCTTTCTTGGCCATTTGGTAAGTGGAGAAGGCATTTCGATGGATCCGACGAAGATAGTTGCGATATGGGAGTGGTCGATTTTGTCTTCTATGGCTGAAGTCCGGAGTTTCCTTGGACTTGCGGGCTACTACATGCTCTTCATAGAGAACTTCTCGCGGATAGCCTTTCCTCTCATCACACTGACGAGGAAAGATCAGAAGTTCGTTTGGACGCCGGAGTGCGCACGAGCTTTTGAGGAGCTGAAAAGTCGTCTGACTACGACGCCAATCTTGACGTCGCCATGTGGTTCAGCCGGCTATGAAATTTATAGTGATGCATTAGGGAATGGCTTAGGCTGCATTCTTCTTTAGTTTGGAAAGGTGATCGCTTATGTCTCACGCTAGTTGAAAGTACATGAGCGGAAGTATCCCGTCCATGACTTGGAGTTGGCAGAGGTGATATTTGCACTTAAGCTGTGACATCATTACTTATATGGAGTGAAAGTGGACATCTTCACGGACCATAAAAGCCTTAAGTACCTCTTGGTTCAAAAAGATTTAAATATGCGGCAACCGAGGTGGATGGTGTTTCTCGGGGACTATACCTTCAAGATTCATTACACTCCCGGGAAGGGAAATGTGATCGCTGATGCCTTGAGTCGTAGGACTACAACAAGAGCAAATTGGTTGCAAATGCATGATAAGCATCTGATACAGGAGTTGAAGAACTTAGACATTGCTTGTGTTGACAAGAATGTCACTGCAAATGTGTGCCTGAACTGGACAGAGGTTCAATATGACCTTGATGGCAGGGTTCGGCGAGCAATGGAACTCGATGAGAGTCTACAACGCTATGCAACAGATGGGTCAAATGCCCAATTCTCCTTGGATGATGGCCTTTTGCGAAAAGATGGTCGTTTGTGCATCCCGAATGTGGGTAAAATATGTGAGGAGTTGATGTACAAAGAACATTTTACAAAGTACTCAATTCACCCAGTGAGCATGAAAATGTATAAGGACATGAGGAAGGTGTTCTGGTGGCCATGTTTGAACAAGGACTTATCCCATTACATGGCAAAATGTCAAACTTGTGACTTAGTGAAAGCTGAATGGTAGAAACCTGGCAGTTTTTTGAAGTCGTTATCAATCCTGGTATGGAAGTTTGATGACATTTCTATGGATTTCGTGCATGGACTGCCGAGATCTCAGAGTGGAAACGATGCCGTGTGGGTGATCGTTGACCGGTTAACCAAAGTGTCATACTTCACACCTAATATGAAGGATGATTTAGTGAAAAAATTGGCCAAACTGTACGTGGATAACATCGTATGATTGCACGACGTGCCCCATAACATCGTAAGTGACCGAGATGGGCGTTTTACTTCAAATAATTAGAGGCTAATCCACTTTTTTTGGGTACTCAACTGAAATTCAATTGGGCCTTTCATCCTCAAACGGATGGTCAGACCGAGCGGACCAACAAAATAATGAAGGACATGCTCTGAATGTGCGCCTTGAATTTCGGAAAGAGGTGCGATGACCATCTCTATATTGTTGAGTTCTCCTACAACAATAAATATCAAGCTAGCATACAAATGACACCCTTTGAATCTTTATATGGTAGGAAGTCTCGTACACCGTTAGCTTGGGCAGAAACAGGCGAGTCAAAACTATATAAGCATAAGGAGGTCAAAGATGCAAATTTGACCATACGTACTATAAGAGAGCGGCTATTGATGGCCCAAGATAGACAAGAAAAGTACTACAATTCCAAGCACCGAAACGTGGAGTTTGCGGTTGGTGGTTGAGTATATTTAAAAAATCAAGCCCTTCAAAGGTATATCTAGGATCCGACGCCTGAAAAAGTTAAATATGAGATATCTTGGTCCGTTTGAAGTGGTTGAACGAATTGGAGAAGCTGCCTATCAGTTAGCTCTTGCGGCGGAGCTAAGTAGCTTGCACAATGTGTTTCACATATCGGTGCTGCGAAAAGTTGTGAAAGAGCCAGCTCAAGTGATTGTTGTTGATCAAGTACCGGTCACACCCTCTATTATATTTCATGTGACAGACGGAGATGTTACAGATCTTTTCCTTCAGCCTGTGCATTTCAATCTTGAAGTTCGACCACTCAGGAGGTAGCTTGCTAAGAATGAGACACACAAAGAGATTGTCTGAGATATCAGACTTGTCATCCGCCAGCTAGAGACGCAGAATTTCCAGTTCGATTATTTGTGAGGTGATTGACGAGTTTAAATTAAATTTTAAATTGAAGAGTCTCTCCTTAAGAAGGGTCCTCGACAACCCCTCTTCCTTCTGGAAGTTGGCGTTCAAGCAATCCCAAATTTTCTTTGCAGTCTTATAATCATTGTAGGTCAGGGCGAGTCTAGGGTTCAGTGAATTTAAGAGGTAGTCCTTGCAAAAGTCTTCGTCCTTTCACCATTGAAATTCCTCCACGTCCACTTTGGTTGTGGCGAAGTCGCACAGAACGGTAAAAAATATCTCGCATTCTTTATTCCCAACTGGACGTGCAACTTCCAAGCGTGGAAATCAGAGAGGTCAAATGATTGTAGCTTGACGATGTCGTACGAACTAAGCTTCGACATCTCTCTTAAGCTAGAAGAGTAAACAAGAAAGAAGTCACTTGATCCGCGCGAAAACGACACAGTGTCTTCAGATCCAATCCGGAAAGTAAAGAATTTACTCCTCTCCGGCTGAGCACCATCGCCGAAAAACTAGAACTAAGCAATAATAGCTCCACTGATTTCTCCTCCAAATAGCACAACAGACACTTTGGTGCAACTTAAAGAGAACTGGATACAGATCCAAATAAACTATTTCTCATTTGAAAAAAAAATCCTTATTGTGCTCCAAACTGGATCTCACTCTTTGAGAAAATCTTACCCAGATCTGGAGAACAGGAAGGAGATGTGATGGTTGGAACGAGAATAGGGATCCCAGGACTGGATTGAGAGATCTCCTCCAAATTTGGAACAATCCAGGAACTGGTTTCTTGCTATGACAGAACCCAGATCTTCTGAAACTGGATCGACAAAGAAAGAAAAAGCTTCTCAGAGCAGTGATCTACAATAAAAAAACCCAAATCTAGAAAGAAGAGACTAGATCTGCCGCCAAGAAAGAAGATCTGGAATTCCGACGAACTGGATCTGGGCACAGTAGCGGTGGCGAAAGATTCACAGGCCCTGTTGAAATTTATGAAGTGGAAGTGGGTGATCGGGCAGACCTGGTGGCCTGGGCGGATTGTCCATACAGACTGATGGAGAAGGCTGACGGTCTGGTGATGGAGGCCTGATGTGGTTCCGGAGGTAGCCGTGCAGATAAAAATGGAGTTCGCCTTGCTGGGCAGACTTGGTTTGGAGTCCGCCAGCTTCTGCGATCTGGCTTATCGCCAGTTTGGTTTGCAGGATTGGAGCTTATCTGCGAGCTACGCGGACTGGTTGCGAGTCCGGCAGTTGGCTGCTAGCTTGACAACTGTGCGAGTTGGAGGTTGCGAGTTCTGCCTTGCTCTGGTGGAGCTTTGGCGATCTTCCTTGGGAGCTGGCAGTCTGGGGCCTTGGCCACCGTGCTCGCGCCAGGCTCGAGTTGTTTGGTGGGCTTGGTCACAATCTGTGACAAGTCCAGGATGTTCGCAAAGTCCGCTGTTGACCGGGCGATCTGCTTGTTGATCGTGGACTTGTGCGGCGGGCTGTTGCAGTGTCCGCAGAGTTTGCTGTTGACCGAGTGATCTGCCTGTTGGTCGCGGACTCGTGGCAGGCTGAGGCGTTGTTCTCGAGCTTTGCAGACTGTCGCCTTGTCCGCGTATGGCATGTAGACTGATGCAATATGAGATATGGATGTGTCCGTGTGCTGTGTAGTGTGGCGGACTGGTGTAGTGCTTGCGAGCAGTGCGGGCTGTGCCGTGTCCGCATGTAGCATGCAGACTAACACAATGTATGATATGTTGCTGTGTCCGCGTGCTGCTATGTGTACAGACTGGTGCGGTGTCCGCCTGATGGTGGACTGACCGTCTTGGCGTCTGACGAGTTGGCTGGAGTCTGGCCAAGTCCTTGCGGACTCGGCGGACTGGGTTTTGCTAGTTGCGAGCTGGGGTGGTGACTCTATTCACTAGGGCAGTGAAGACACTCCTCACACGCCTATAAATAGACCCCCCCGACACGTCTTTGGTAACTGAGTGAACAATAAGTTGAGACTTGGTTAAATGCCGCGACCTCGATTTTCTTGTTCGATCGGTTTGAGGAGAGTTAACTGGTTGCTGTTTGCAGGTTGCACAGCTAGCACTGTGGAGCCAAGAGTTTGGTTTTGACTTCGGTCAGTTTCAGTGAAGCTTGTGGTTTACAATCGACGATATCAATAGGTCGCTTCTGCGGCTTGTCAGTTTTCTCAGCGTCAACTTTTCCAAGTTCAATAACCTATCCGCCGGACTCGACGGTTAGGCGATCTGTCCTTCAGTTCGGCGGCAGCTTGCAACAGTCAGCGAATAACAGTGTGTCCGTGTGACCTCGCGGTCTCGGCGGACTCCGTGTTCTATTCGTCATCTAGAAGCAGTTCGAGTGGTCTCGGCGGTCTCCGATTTTGTCCGCTTAGATTGATACTTGAAATATTTTCTACTTTCCTTTATGTACTTGCATAATCATGTCTCGCCACGTATACCTCGCCCTGTAAAGAAGTTAATAAAAATATGATCTCCTTGTTCTTTTTGTTTGCATCTAGTGTTTGAGCTTGCTTTCCCTGTTTCCGCTTGATCAAGGCGTGATCTTGATAGCTCCGAAAATATTAATTTGGCGTCAGACTATCTTGTTAATCATCTTGAGTGCAATTTTAACATGGTATCAAAGGGAGGTTCAGTTGTTTGAGCAGTGGTCAACTTGTGTTGTGCTTTGTGCTTCTGAAAGCTTAGACCAAGGTTGTTGCAATGGAAGGGGGTTACACAAGAGGTCTGTGGATTGAACTCTTAACGCCGACTAACTTTAAGAAGTGGAAGTCGTGCATGAAGAGTTATCTTCTGGGCGAGGAGCTATGGGAGGTCATCGATTGTGACGATAGGCAGGAAGTTACAACTATGTTCGAGATTGTTGAGCAGGTGAGGGTCTGGAGGAAAACTAATGTAAAGGCTGAGTTTATCCTCAAGCGGGCTGTTTCATCAGAGCTGTTTGATCACATTATTAGATGTGAGTCAGCTGCTGATATTTGGACAACCATTGATGGGTTGTTCAATAGAAAGAATGTGACAAGGCTACCGTTCCTGGAGAATGAGTTGGCTAGGACAACTCAAGGAGACCTGACAATCTCTAAGTTCTTTCTGAAGATGAAGAATCTGTGTGCTGAGTTATCAGCGGTTGATCCTGATGAGCCCATCTCTGAGGCTAAGTTGAAAAGGCATATAATCCGCGGCTTGCGGAAGGAGTATTTGGCCTTTGTAATCTCTGTTCAAGGCTGGGCAACTCAGCCATCTCTGCTAGAACTTGAGAACCTACTTGCTTCGCAGGAAAGTTTGGCCAGACAGATGACTGGAGTCACTATCTCTGAAGAAGGTAGTGAATCACTCTTTACAGACAAGAAGAAGAAGAGATAGGAAGGGAAGAATAAGAAGACCACTGTTGAAGATGAGCCTTCAACCTCTTATCAGCAAGAGAGCAGCGCTGCTCCTACGAAGAACTGGAAGAAGAGTTTGAAGTGCTATAGATGTCATCATCCGGGTCACTTCAAGCGTGACTGCAAGGTCAAGCTGCAGCTTGGGCATGCTGTAGGCAAGGAGGAAGCTTGCTCTAGTACTGAGGAAGCTGGATGGGGCGGAGCTTTCAGGACATGCACTTGTGTCTGTGCCTTGTCTGCCAACGACTTCAAAGATAAATGGATCGTGGACTCTGGGTGTGGTCATCACCTCACCGGAGACAAGTCGAAGTTTTTCTCCCTGCAAACTTACTCAGGTACTGAAGCTATTATTCCTGCTGATAATACTATTTATGCAGTAGAGAAAGAGGGGGTGGTGTCCTTGGGTAGTGATAAGGGGCCACTCACGTTAAGGAGTGTGTATCATGTACCGAGCATGAAGAAGAACCTCTTCTCTGTGACCAATGCGGTTGACGCTGGTTATCACGTTCTATTTGGACCAACAGAAGTGAAGTTTCTTCGCAACATATCAACGGTGAAGGCTGATGTTGCTCACATTGGGAGAAGAGTAAAGAACTTATTTGTTCTTGCAACCAACTCTTACGTTGATCGATTGAGGACCAATGATAGCACCGCTATATAGCATGAGTGGTTGGGGCATGTAGGGATGGATAAGCTTAAAGCTATGGCAAACAAGAGCCTTGTGAAAGGCTTGCCTAAGCTTTCATCCTTTGGCGATGATCATGTTTGTGCAGGATGTCAGTATGGTAAGGCTCATCGCCTTCCTTTTGACAAGTCACAAACAAGGAGCAAAGCACCATTGGAGTGCATCCATGGTGATCTGATGGGGCCAACTGTCACTGCCAGCCTTGGTGGGAGCAGATACATGCTTGTTCTGATTGATGATTACTCAAGATACACTTGGGTATATTTCTTGAAGGAAAAGTCAGAAGCTTTCCATTTGTTTGTGAAGTTCAAGGAGCTGGTGGAGTGCCGGCTTGGCCTGCGGATCAAGAAGTTTAAATCAGACAACAGTGGTGAGTTTGTCTCTTCCGAATTCTCCAACTTCTGCAGGAAGCACGGGATCTAGAGAGAGCTTACTTGTGCTCATACTCCACAACAAAACGGAGTAGCGGAGCGAAATATCTGTCATCTGACGGAAACCTGCAAGTGTTGGCTTCATGCAAAAGACATTCTTAGGTCTTTTTGGGCAGAGGGAATGTCTTGTGCTTCTTATGTCATCAATCAGATGCCTCTTAGTCTGATCAACATGAAGACTCCTTTTGAGATGTTGTTGAAGGAGAAGTCAAGCGTGGAACACCTTCGGGTGTTTGGATCAACTTGCTATGTGCATGTCCCGGATGCTTCAAGGATGAAGCTTGATGCAAAGGCAAGGAAGCTTGTCTTTGTAGGCTATGATAAGCGGAAGAAGGGATGGAAGTGCATGGATCCTGCGACGAAGAAGTTTTTTATATCAAGAGACGTGGTCTTTGATGAACTGACGTCGTATGGAGGAGGCTCGGTTGAGCTAGCAGAGAGCAAGGTTGATGAAGAGCAGAAGGTGGCTGCTGAAGTTCTTCAAGAGGAGCTTGTTGTACAAGCAGCTCATGTTGCTTCAAGCTCTGGGGCAGAGGCTTATAGTTTAGGAAGCAGGGGGAGCATTGCTCAAAATTTTCCCAGAAATGGAGATGAGCCTGAAGAAACAACAGAGATGGTGAGCACGGAGCAGACCCTTCAGAGATCAAAGAGGAATATCAAGCCACCAGCTCGATACTGTGAGGGGAATGCAGTAAGCTTTGTCTCCTGTTTCTTTGCAGGCCCTCTGTATGAGCGAGAGCCTTCAAACTTTAATGAGGCCACTGGAGTCAAGGAGTGAGAAGATGCCATGAAAGAGGAGATGAATGCTCTCAAGAAGAATGAAACCTGGGACCTTGTGCCCAGGGTTGATGGTATTACTCCAGTGACTTGCAAGTGGGTGTACAAGTTGAAGAAGAAGGCTGATGGGAGCATCGAAAGATACAAGACTCACCTTGTTGCTTGAGGATTCTCATAACAGTATGGAGAGGAATATGAGGAGACGTTTAGTCTAGTCGCAAAGATGACTTCAGTTCAGGTGGTGATCGTCTTGGCTGCTTGCCAAGGATGGAGGTTGTGGCAGCTTTATGTAAAGAACGTTTTTCTTTTTGGGGAGATTGATAAGGACATCTTCATGGATCAGCCACTTGGATTTGTCTCTGAAGTTCATCCGGACTACGTCTGCAAACTCAGGAAGGCTCTCTATGGGTTGAAACAGGCTCTAAGAGCTTGGTATGAGAAGATAGCAGAATACCTCCAATTATGCGGTTACCTTGCTTCCAACTCAGATTCAAGCTTGTTCATCAAGAAGAAGGGGGAGCTTCAGGTCTTGGTCCTATTGTATGTTGATGACATGATCATCACAGGGAATTCTGAGGAGGAGGTAGCTAGGCTCATGTCTGAGCTAGCTATTCGCTTCGAGATGAAAGACTTGGGAGGGCCTCATCACTTTCTCGGTCTCAAAGTGGAGAGGAAGAAGTGCGGGATACTCATTTCTCGAAAATGATATGCGGTTCACATTGTAAATCAATTCAGCATGAATGAAGGAAAGAGTTGCTCTACTCCTCTGGATTATGGGCTGAAGCTTCGATGAGATAAAAGAAGGATTCTTCCTGATCCCTTGGTGTTCAGAGCTCTAGTAGGGAGCTTGATCTACCTAATGATTACAAGGCCAGATATTGCTTACACTGTTGGCCAAGTAAGTCGGTTTATGGCAGAGTCAAGGAAGTCTCATCTGGTGGCGGCAAAGAATATCTTGAAGTATGTCAAGACTACTTCTGATATGGGTCTCCTTTATAGGAGGGACATAAATTTTTCATTACTAGGATACACAAATGCTGATTATGGTGGTGACTCGGATGATCGAAGATCAATATCGGGTTATGTTTTCACTTGTGGATTAGCTAGCATCTTATGGTGTAGCAAGAAGCAGGACTCATTGTCCGTCTCGACTACAGAAGCAGAGTACAAGACTTCAGCTTTGGCTGCTCGAGAAGCCATCTAGTATAAGACATCCATGAAAAAGTGCAATGTCCTACTCTGCTCCGAGGTGACAAGAAGAGTGCTCTCAAACTGGTGAACAATTCAGTTTGTCACGCAAGGACCAAGCATATAGAGATTGAGCACCACTTCATAAGGGAGAAGGCGTTGGAGGGATCTCTTATGGTCGGGCATGTTCGAAGTGAAGACAATCTTGCTGACATCTTCACGAAACCGCTGTCGAAGGGGCCATTTCAACGACTACGGGGACTACTGGGTTTGATCACCACTTCTCACTTCAAGGAGAAGTGTTGAAATTTATGAAGTGGAAGTGGGTGATCGGGCAGACCTGGCGGCCTGGGCGGACTGCCCATGCGGACTAATGGAGCAGGCTGGCGGTCTTGTGATGGCGGCCTTGTTGGATCCCTAGTTTGGATTTGGGCTAAGGTTCACTATTAGGATATTTTGACTCACCTTGTATAGCCAGGGTCAAGTTTGTTAGTCCTAGAGTTTATGCTAGTCTTTAGAATCAAGCTTCAAGGACTAGCCTACAGTGAACTTCAGGAAACTCAGACTTAGAAGAACTCAGAGTTCAGATTATTAGTTAGAAGTTCTTCGAACTCAGCTCGACGATTGTCGATCTCGGATCGACAAACTCAGAGTTTTTTCTCTGAGTTGAGCTCGACGATATTCGAGCTCAGGTCGATGATTTCTTCCCTCAAGACAGATTCTCTGATCGACGAACTTGGAGCTCAGAATTAGCAAGATATTTCCAGATTGATGTTCGCTGAACTCGGGTCGATGAAGACGATTTCTCAGCTCGACGAACTTTGAGTTCAGGTCGACGAAATCTATTCTGAGGTCGACGAAATCTGTAAGTTCAGTATTTCCTTCTCTGCAGTTCATTTCTAGATTGACCAAAGCTGATTTAATATATTGTTGCCTATATTGCTCTGAGTAATTAAATGCATATATTCTTATGAATATAGCCCTTCATTGGCAACATTAATTACTGGATTTCACAGAGTAAAAATTCGGCTTAATTACTGGGACATTTGAGGAATCAAATTAATGCCCTTCTATCTGTTTGTCCAAGTTTCAAGAATTCAGCAGTCAATTAAGGAGTAAAATTCAAATTCAGAAGAGATATAGACAAGAATGATCTGCTGTCAATGACACAACGGAGAAAACGAGAAGTTAGAGATCCTACCAAGTCATACTGGTAGACACAGAAAGTTTTTGCAGTCTGAAAATTCATTCTGTCTTCATCATCGGCAAATCTCTCCAAATTTTCAAGAGACATCAAATACAATTAGTCTAAAAAACTTGCTGGAGATCAACATCAATCTGAAGACCTACACCCTGAAGCAAAGATTCCTTCTTTCATGAATTACTCTACATTTTAGGGGGAGCTTTGACAACAAAGATCCAATTTTGTATTCTCTGTTGTTTAGAGAAAAAGAGAAGACATCATCAACTTTCCTTTCACTGTATAAAGGGTTTATTAACTCCCTTCAAAAGTTTATTGTTGGTTTTTGGGCACCCGATCAAAAGCCTAAAGGGTTGTGAGATCTCCCTGCAAATAGATCTTGTGGTGGCAGTCACCTGATCAAAAGCTGCTAGTGGATTCCTACCAGGATGGTAAAAGAGTAGATGTACCCAGTTTGGGGAATCACTATAAAATTTCTTGTGTTGTCTGGTTACCCCTTTTCTTTTTGTGCTATGTTGTGATAGTTTAGCTTTAATCTCTTTACATAATTTTTGTTATCACCTATTTTACAACAAAATTATATAAATCTGTAAAAAGGTTTTAAAGCTCTATTCACCCTCCTCTAGAGCTAATTAGATCTATCCATTTCTTTCAGGCCTGATGTGGTTCTAGAGGTAGCCGTGCGGATAGAAATGGAGTTCGCCTTGATGGGCGGACTTGGTTTGGAGTCCGCCAGCTTCTGCGATTTGTCTTATCGCCAGTTTGGTTTGCAGGATTGGAGCTTATCTACGAACTGCACAGACTGGTTGCGAGTCCAGCAGTTGGCTGTTGGCTTGGCAACTGTGCGAGTTCTGCCTTGATCTGGTGGAGCTTTGGCGATATACCTTGGGAGCTGGTGGTCTGGGGCCTTGGCCGCCGTGCTCGCGCTAGGCTCGGGTTGTTTGGTGGACTTGGTCACAATCTGTGACAAGTCCAGGGTGTTCGCAGAGTCCGCTGTTGACCGGACGATCTGCCTATTGGTCGTGGACTTGTGCGGCGGGCTGTTGCAGTGTCCGCAGAGTTCGCTGTTGACCGGGTGATCTGCCTGTTGGTCACGGACTCGTGGCGGGCTGAGGCATTATTCTAGAGCTTTGCGGACTGTCGCCTTGTCCGCGTATGGCGTGCAGACTGATGCAATATGGGCTGTGGCTGTGTCCGTGTGCTGTGCAGTGTGGCACACTGGTGCAGTGCTTGCGAGCAGTGCGGGCTGGTGCCGTGTCCGCATGTAGCATGCAGACTGACACAGTGTATAGGATGTTGCTGTGTCCGCGTGCTACTATGTGTGCGGACTAGCGCGGTGTCCGCCTGGTGGTGGACTGACCGTCTTGGCGTGTAGCGAGTTGGCTGGAGTCCGGCCAAGTCCTTGCGGACTCGGCGGACTGGGTTATGCTAGTTGTGAGCTGGGGGTGGCGACTCTATTCACAAGGGCGGTGACGACACTCCTCACCCCGCCTATAAATAGACCCCCCCGACACGTCTTTGGTAACTGAGTGAATAGTAAGTTGAGACTTGGTTAATTGTTGCGACCTCGATTTTCTTGTCCGCGCGGTTTGAGGAGAGTTAACTGGTTGCTGTTTGCAGGTTGCGCAGCTAGCACTGTGGAGCCAGGAGTTTGGTTCCGACTTCGGTCAAGTTCTGTGAAGCTTGTGGTTTGCAATTGACGATATCAGTAGGTCGCTTCTGCGGCTTGTCAGTTTTCTCGGCCTCAAGTTTTCCAAGTTCAATAACCTGTCCGCCGGACTCGACGGCTATGCGATCTGTTCTTCAGTTCGGCGGCAGCTTGCAGCAGTCAGCGAATAACAGTGTGTCCGCGCGATCTCGCGGTCTCGGCAGACTCTGTGTTCTATTCATAATCTTTTTTGCTTTCCTTTGTGTACTAGCAAAATCATGTCTCGCCACGTATACCTCGCCCTGTAAAGAAGTTAATAAAAATATGATCTGCTTGTTCCTTCTGTTTGCATTTGGTGTTTGAGCTTGCTTTCCCACTTTCCGCTTGATCAAGGTGTGATCTTGATAGCTCTGAAAATATTAATTTGGCGTCAGACTATCTTGTTGATCGTCTTGAGAGAAATTTTAACAGACCCTCCTTCTCCTTCGGCGACGAAGGGATCCAGATTGAGACCATAGGACGCAACCTCGATCCCCAGTGTCGAAGCACGAGCAAAAAAACACGACAGAGATCACGACAGGAAAGCGACGATGATCTGATGGCTTCCTCGTTGCATAACGACTTACTTATCCCGAACGAAGACTGGCCACGGGAAGAAGAACAACGCACAAGAGAAGAACTCGGGAGCGGCGCACGTGAGCGGTGCAGGCTTCGATTCGCGAACGGGACGGGAGCAGTGGAATCAGGAAATCGGGGAGTAGCCGAGAGAAAACCTAATCGGTATCTTGATAATGTTAGAGGGTTTGCTCTGTTGGAGTTGGGGAACACTTCCGACTCTCTTGTTTCTCACACCGGGTTAGCCCACGTGAGCTTAGAGATGTCGGAGCGTGACCCTCTCCGATGACTGAAGTACCAGTAAACGCGGGGGTCCAGGGGCGGCGAGCCCCCGACGGGGTCAGCGGGTGGAGGCTCGGGGCAACGCCCCCGAACCAAATTTCGGATATATGATATCCGGGTGTGCGGATATCCGATTTTCGGTTCCGTGGCCTATTTATAGGCACGTGACCCGAATTTTAGGGTTATGTTTTTCCTAAGCGGTTTCGGCTGAGGAGGTTTTGGAAGTGCCTTTTAGAGATCCCTTGCAGAGGTGTTTTCCGGCGGCGGTGCTCCTTTCGTTTCTTGTCCAAATAGAGAGGTGCGGGTGCGAGGTAGGATCGGTTTTTATCCTTGTAACTTTGTAATCTGTATTTTGTTTGGTGAATACAAGAAGGAAGGGGAGAAGGGGAGAGATGAGTAGCCCGGTTTTGGGTAAACCTCTGTTTATCTTTGTGTTTGTGTTGTTTTTGTTTTCCGATCTTCGTTCGAATCTCTCTTCTCGGCACCCCGATTTTTCTACATTTGGGGTTATGGTCCCACAACGCTTCCACTGCGCCACTTCAGTCGATTTGTCGGATGGAGGTTCATCCTCTAGCGTAGAGCCTAACTCTAGGACGACACAAACCCAATAATCTGTTTCGAGTCGGTCTCGACACGTGCAGACATATTATAATATATTTAACAAGGCCCACCAAAACCTCTCCAACAATCTCTGAAGAGTCACCATTGTCGGAGGCGGCGGGACACCAGACCAATGCCCACCACCGATAATCTTTCCACCAATGAGTAAGTGGGTGGCGGTGGTCCGCAGTGATGGCCCATCCACGGCGATGGCGGAGCCCGACAAGGCTTGGACAAATGGGGGCTTACAACCATCATTTGATCCCATGCAAAGTTAATCAAGACTGTCTAAAATGAAGATACTGATTGGGGGATTTATTTAATCTGTCGCACCATTTTGTGCGAGGAATCAGTCATCGAACTCAGTTAGAGCCGTCAGATTGGCTTTGAGATCAACACAATCTTTCTTACCTTAATAATATATGAACTACATCTTTTTATTTTGGCCAATTTTCTGAGATAATTATAAAATATTTAGAGACCAATTGGGGTAAAATGGTAAACATTAAAGTTGTTGAAAAGTTCTTCTTACAACTTTCATGAAAGACAATTTCTTTTGAGAATATTTAAACCCTAAAAAATGTGACAGAAAGTTACAATAAATTAATATTTTGCCTGGGTAAATTTTTTTCATGAACTTCACCATAGATTATGATCTCATAATGACTTCCCATAAGAGAATATGGAACACCAAAATCATAGCTCTCTATATTAGCTACAACATTGACTTAGGCTCCGTTTGGGGGGACTTATTTTCGCCGGTCAAGCGGTCATGACCGGATGAACCGGGACTTAAATAAGTCCCGATTCATGCGGTCATGACCGCTTGACCGGTGAAAATAAGTTCTCCCAAACGGAGCCTTAGTTTAATATATGGTAATAATTTGGAACTAATGATTAATTAGCTAAACAATAAAAAATAAATTAAGGATTATTATTACCAGAAATTGTTTGAAACTAAACAGATAGCCACATCGTTAGGAGATGCATTATCAACCGATATTATTTGAATCTTATTCTCAATATTCCAATCTTTCAAGCACCATCATATAACATCTGTAATCTCAAGACCTCAACAAGGGGGTGGAATGTGAACATAGTTGAGGACATATTTTTGTAGCTCCCTATTCTGATCAATCCAATGGCCAGACATTACCATGTATTCGTTCCTTTGATTTTTTCCAACAATCCACAATGAGACTAATTTTAGTAACAATCTTCAATAACTATTTCAATTTCTTTCTCTCCATCTCATATACATTCACACAAAAAATTGTCGTCATTGTCCTTGAAATGCTCTTCCACTCTGATATTTCCCGTCTTTGCATCAAATTGAATCTTTCTTGCTCCATGATAGAAAATGGGTCCTCATGCATCAAAATCCAATTAGCTATCAACTCCTTCATGATTTTCATGCCAACTTTCCCCATATGTAATGCGGGGAAAGAAGATGGATCTATAGTAGATAACACAAAGCTAATTAAGTTGTGTTTGTATTTGGGTAGATCTCCCTTTCTCAGCCTATGCTTTATGATGTGCAACACAATTTTGTAGATACCTATAAAACTAAGTTGTTGGAGTGGTTTTGCATTTGACAAAACTCTTTTCACAATGATTGCAGAAAATCATTAATAAGCCGTCTTTATCCTTGCCTTCTATAAATTCTAACAAAAAGATGACTTCTTCAATCTTTTTTGCATTCCATAGGTTCTCATTGTCATCCTTCATTTCAGAACAAGTTTCAAAAGTATAATTACTAGCTTTGTTTCCCACTTCATTCACAACTGAATACATACCACCAATTACTCATTCAATGGTTTCCTCGTTACTTGATTTGCATAATCAGACTAGTATAATCACCAACAGAGTCTGTATCTACAAAAAATTCAAATAATTACAGGAATTAATTTAAACTTTGAAAAAATATATATTTGCAGGTAATTAAAACTCAACTAATGAATAATATACAACCAGAAAAGTATAAAAAGAACATACAATATGTGTTTTTATACCGAATCTATTCACCTTCGTGGAACTTTTTTTAATGGTATGGGATTAGATACTTTTTTATTCATTTACAAAGAGCATCTGCTGAAGAAATGGGGGAAGTTTTGGGCGAGGATGTCCTAAATTGCACGTCTATGGAAACAACTGACACTTACATGCTTTCTTGCTTACAACTTAAAAAGCTAACTTCATGATCTTGCAGCAAAAGAAAAATGGAGCTCAGACAATAACTTCAGTACAAAACTAGGAGAATAGAAAAATCAAATATTTAGATAATTAAAACTTCTCTTCCAACGACATACAAATTGTAGGCAGAGGTGGCCTTGAGGGTAGCAATGCTTTGGTAGTATCGGAAGCGATAGAAAGAAACATATTAAGCTGAGGAAGGAACTCTGCGAAATGAAGAGAAACTCTGCAAAAAAAAATCAAGAAGAAAATCGAGCAGGGGTTACACAGGTGTTTAAGAGGGAGAAGAACATAAATGTCTCACCGGAGTTGACTCGGTCGAGGTAGAACTATAGAATTGTGATTTCTGTGCCAGAGAAGTCTTGTGCAAAGGAGATGGGGCGCTGAAAAAAATTGTTTATTCCTTACACCAAAACACTTAAATCCCTATTGCGAAATGTTGAATTTTTTGAAGTGAAAGTGGCGGTCTGACCAGACAGATTGCGCGGCTAGATGGTGGCGGTCTGATTGCTGAGACAGCGCGGTCTAAAGTGACGACTAGCCAGGTCGACTAGTGTTTCTGCAGTCAACTTGTTCCCAGGATGTAACCGCGCGGATTGGTTGTCTATCCGCGAAAGCTGTGGACTCATCTGGAGTTCGCCGATTGGAGTTTTATATGTGAAACTTCTCATGCTTACTCTCTTGAATTGGAGTTTTATATGTTGAAGAGACTCTTGCAATTTTAACTTCTTTTGAAACATGGATGTGATAGGAATATACATTTTATTCTGACCGTCCATATTTAAATTTTCGCCGAAGCTACATCAATCTAGGTTACAATGTTACTAATGTGTTAAATCAAATGACAATTGTGTAAGAGAAATAAAGATTCACAAGACTCATAACATTCATCACAAAAACAATACTTGAAAAAAATTCATCACAAAGTTCTACTTGCTCCGCTTGATCCTCTACCGACCAATACTATGGAGCACCCCTACAAATATTCATCACAGAGTCTACTATGATTTTCTTAGTTATTATTTGACTACTACCTCAAAACATACATACAACACTTGAATACAAAGGGAAATAAGATAAATAGAGCAAAACCAAGAAATATTCCTCAAAGCACACCTACGATCATCTGAATCTAATTGTAAAAACAAGAAGCATACAAATTTGATTAGCATATATTGCAAAGCCCTCTGATCTTGAACTGAATATATATTCTCAGGGGTAAAACCTGCACAAATAATGCCAATGAGGATTAAAATAATTGGGAATGAAAGATACCAATAAACAAACCAATTGTGCTTAAGTTCCATGTGAACTTAAGTACATCAATCCCTTAGAAGTCAAGAAAAACATAAAGGTGAAGTATGCTATGGGATTTACAATCTCAATATGGAATTTTCAGACGGCGTCAAACTGTTGTGAGTCACTCAGTTTTTCTCCTGTCCGGAGCATCAAACTGCCTTAGCTTTGAGTCGGACAAGAGACTTTTTTACTGTGGAAAACTAGAAAAGAGTGAAAAACCATGTGATCGGATTTGTGTCTGGCTGAAACCACTATTCAGCTTTATTTACAAGTGTTTGGAGTTCCTCGTATAGTGGCAGACCACCTCTTAGTTACAAGCTTTGAGTACCAGGAAAAAAGGGAAAATGCTAAGTCCCCAGAGCTTTGGCGTGTCGTCTGTCATGCCCGCGACAACGTTCCTTGGAGCCTTCCTCCGGACTCACAAAAGCGTCCAAGTGAGTGTTGAACATTGAGCGAACTAGAGAAGAAGCAGAGTGAATTCTAGGAAGAGGAACGATCTAAGTCTCACGTTTTTGCCGTAAAACCTCAAACGTTCTCTTTCTATCTGGAGTTGCTTGTTTTCAAATGAAGGTCTGAGGGTCTTTTATAGTGTTTTGGAGGGACATGTCGATAATTGCACAAGGGCCGGGTGCGCAAGGGCCGCATGCTGGCGCAACGTGCGCCAAGAGCGCAGGGACACACATAGGGCTGCGTCGGGTGTGCGAGGGGCGTGCACGAGGGCTGCACGCTCAGAACATGCATGCGGAGCTCGCGAGGGGCTCATGTGCACGCAGCACGAGCGAGAGTCACGTGCTAGCGCACGTGTTAGTGCTGGTATGCTCGGTTTTGGCCGCGCGCGCACTGGCCCTGCGTGCCGTGGGTACAGGCTGTGCGTACGTGTGTGGACTTGGTCTCGCCCCCTCTTTCAGGGAGATTTTGGTCCCTTCGAGCGTGCGCGACTCGCGTGTGCCTCTTGCTCGGTCGGGTCGCATCGCTTGAGTATTTTGGTCGAAGTCCCCTCGATTTGACTCAAATTTTTAAGAAAAATCCCATCAAGCCTATTAGTTAATAGTTTTTAGTATATATGAGCATCATATTATTAGGCCATTGTTATATATAGACCATGTTTGGCTATATACAAACCATGATTATATACAAACCATATTAATTCAAAACCGGCTATATGTAGAACAAGTTGTTATATGCAGACCAATGTAAAATTAAAAAAAAAAGAATCAAACTTAATTTTCTTATAAGCAGTCATTTAATATTATATTAGAAGAACATGTAAGACATCTTATATTAGCAAATATTACAAAAAGTAGGTAATTAAAGACATAAAACTGTTAAATCCTTCATAAAACCATGATGTTCGCTTTCTACGCCAAGTGAAACGAACCTGCAATCAATGAATAAATTTTAGATATTCGATTGAATCAAACTCTTTGTTACATAAGAATTTAAACTTCAAAAAGTTAAAAATAATTTATACCTTAGAAGACACCCAAATCTACTACCTCGCATGTTGTGGATATTTGTTGATTTGAAATTTATACCTGTGCCATGTATTTGTCCTCCCATGTGTTGAATTCTGTGAAGTGAAAGTGGATGAATGGAAGGCTTGGGAAACCTATCCGCGCGGACTACGCGGACTGGGTTGGCGGACTGCTAGGTCGGCAGGGATGTTGCAGGCGGTTTGCTCTGTGGCGGCCTGGGCGGTCTGTTCGCGCGGACTGCGCGGACAGCAGCGGCGGTCTGACAGGCCAGTGTATGCTCAGCAGGCGGTTTACTCCCAGGAAGTAACCGGGCGGATAGGAATGTTATCCGCGGAGTCCGGCTTGAAGCGGACTGAAGAACTGGAGCTCGGCAGACCGGTTTGGCAGTTGCCTTGGTCTTGCTCTAGTGAAGCGGCAAGTGGAAGCCGCGGAGACCGCCGGTCAGCGCGGACAGGAACTGGAGGTCGCCCGGTATGGCGGGCTAGATCCAGTGTCCGCCAGTAAGTGCGGACTGGCCCTTGCGGCCAGTGGGCTGGACTTGGTGGGAATTGAACCAAGTCCAGGTGGCTCAGTCCGGGGAGATCGCGCAGTGGAGCGCGGGCTGGTTTCTCAGTCCGCCAAGCGTAGTAGAAGTGCTTTGCCTTGTTTGCTAGCTTGGGGATATGCGGACTGGAGGATTGCCCGTGCAGGAGCATGCGGACTGGAGCCGGAGTCCGCTGAGTCCGGTTGAGCCTTGTGATGAGGTTATGGACTCAGGGAAGCGGACTGGAGTTCGCTGTATACGCGGACTGGGGTCTGCTGTTAGCGGACTGGATTGGCGTGTCCGCTAAGTCCGGAGGTGCCTTAGCAATGAGGTAATGGACTTGGGATATGCGGACGATAGCTGGGTATCCGCTGAGTCCGGCAGGTGCCTTGATGGCGCGGTTGCGGGCTCGGGTTTTGCGGGCTGATGCCTTGTCCGCAGAATGGCGGATACGGCTGTTGTGGAGTCCGGCTGTGGTGGTCCTGGCTTGGTCTCTGGCGGCAAGGCGGACTGGATATTGGAGTCCGGCCTTGGAGAAGCTGGGGCGGACTGGCTATCTGCACAGGGCGGCGAACTGGCATGTGTGTCCGCGGGCTGGCGGACACATAAGTTCTTGCTGCGGGTTGTGGCGGTGATCCTATCGGGAAGGGCGGTGACCATACTCATCGTCGTGCCTATAAATAGGACCCATGTCACATCAGAACCAACTGGAACCTAGACCGAAGTAAGTGAACAGTATTTGAGCTCGCGTAAGTTGCTGCGGCCTGGACTTTGTGTCCGCGCGGATAGAGTTGACCCGGTTGTGCTGTGCAGGTTGTGCGGATAGCGCTGGAAAGCCAGGACTTGGCTCTGATTGCGGTCAGGGACAGTGCGGACTCTGCGGTTAAGCAACAGGCGGTAAACAGCAGGTCGCGGATAGCGGCCAGGCGGTCTTCTCTTTGGCGACTTGGTTCGGGGTTCAAGAAGTCGCCGGTTTCTGGCGGACTGTTCCATTCGGTGGCGCAGCTTGTGCGGTCTGGCGGCGTGCAGACCGGCGGTGAAGAGCTAAGCATTGGAGTAAGGGTGAGTCCGCGCGGCTTGGGTTGCGGTCTGGCGACCTGGCGGACTGAGCGGACTCCACAGCAGTAGGTCGGCGGCTTGATTGTTTGAGTCCGCGCGACTTGTTTTTTTGTTCTTGTCTTTGTAACTGTCTCTGCTCTCCCGGTGTTGGGTTTTGGTGAAGCATGTCTCGCCATGTATGTCTCGCCTTGTAAAGAAGTTTGCTCTTGATCAATAAAGAAGCTTGTGCTGCATGTGTTGCTGGTTGTTACTGTTTTGTTGAGATAACCACTGTTAACTCCACGATCCGGGTAAACTTTCAACATATAAGTGGGCGTATTCTCCTTCGGTTTGTTGAGTTTTCAGCAGGGTATCCAAGGGGGCGTCTGCGGTTTGTTGAATTTTAACATGGTATCAGAGCGAGGTTGTTGGAGTGGTCAAGCAGTGCTCAATGGAAGTAGTTGCTCGTCTGTCGAGGAAACCAGTGGTAGGACCATGGCAGTGGAGGATGCAAGCTGTCTTGGTATTGATCTTCTTACAGAGGCGAACTGTGAACGGTGGAAGTCCTGTATGAAGAGCTTTCTTCTTGGCGAGGACCTTTGGGAGGTTGTATGCGGAGCAGGAAGACAAGAGGATACTGCTGGCAATGCTGAGGCGATGAGAGCTTGGAAGGAGGCAAATGCGAAAGCGGAGTCTATTCTCAAGCAGGTGATCTCATCGGAGCTCTTGGACCACATCAGTGGATGTCGGTCAGCTGCGGAGGTTTGGACTTCCCTTGATGGGTTGTTCAGGAAGAAGGTGAAGGAGGTTGCTGCTGATGATGGTCCCTCTACTTCATATCAGGAAGAAAGGAGTGTTTCTCCTAGGCGTGATAGGAAGAGGAAGGAAGGACCACGGTGCTATAAATGCAAGCAGCAAGGTCATCTTCGGAAGGAGTGCAAGGTTACCTTGCTCTCGGCGAACGTTGCTCAGGTAGGGAGGAAGGAGAAGAACGTAGTTGGGACTTCAACTAGTTCTGGATCTGATCGGCTGGATGCCAATGATAGTGCAGCTATCTGGCATGAAAGACTGGGGCATGTAGGGATGGACAAGCTGAAAGCAATGGCGGAAAGAAGACTCGTAAGAGGCTTGCCTAGATTGTCATCCTATGGCGATGGTCGGGGGTGTGCGGGATGTCAGGAAAGTGGAGCCTATCGCTTCATGGTCGACAAAGCACAAGCCAGGAGTAATGCACCATTGGCGGTTGTCCATTGTGCTCTGGTGGGACCGACCATCACGGCCAGTCTTGGAGGCAGCAGGTTCATGCTGATTTTGGTTGATGACTATTCTGGGTATACTTGGGTATACTTTATGAAGACAAAGTCCAGCATGGTACGCTTGTTTGTGGAGTTCAAGAAGCTTGTCGAAGGCCAGCTTGGCCGGAGGATCAAGGTGTTGAGGACAAGTTTCGGTGGTGAGTTTGACTCAACCAAGTTCTCACGCTTTTGCAGGAAGCAAGGGATCCGGATGGAGCTTTCTTGTGGACATACTTCACAACAGGGTAGTGTTGCAGCTCGGATGATCCATTGGTTAACGGAGACCTGCAAGTGTTGGCTTCGGAGTAAAGGCGTTCCGAAGGCTCTTTGGCGGAAGGAATGGCCTGTGCTGCTCATGTCATCAACCGGATGCCTCTTAGTCCGATCATAATGAAGACTCCTTATGAGCTAATGTTCGGAGTGAAGCCCTCAGTGAAGCACCTTCGGGTGTTTGGATCTACCTGCTATATACACTCTCCGGGTGCTCTCAAAACAAAGCTAGTCTTTGTAGGGTATGATGAGCAGAGAAGAAGATGGAGGTGTATGGATCCTGCGACGAAGAAACTCATAGTGTCGAGAGACATTGTTTTCGATGAGTTGACGCCGTATTGGGGTAGCTCTTATGTGGAGCTAGAGATAAGCAGGTCAGATGGTGGGCTGAAGGAGGCTGCTGCTAAGGAAGTGGAGTTGCCTGAGTCACCAGGTGCTCCAGGTTGTTCTAGCTCCGGGGCAAAGGCGTCAGAGTCAGGAAGAAGGGGGAGCGATGCTCCAGGACCTTCTGGCTCAAAGGCGGAGGCTTCCTGTTCAGGAAGCAAGGGGAGCGATGTTCCAGGCAGTTCATGTTCAAGAGGGAAGTCTTCTGGTTCAGGTAGCAGGGGGAGCGTTGCTCCAGGTGCTCTTGGTTCCAGTAATCAAAAATGTTGGAAATTGCTTACAAACTTCAATAAAGAAACGTTGTGTCGAAGTTAGTGTATTTTTCCTTAGTTGATAGCCCGTTTTTTCCTTGCCAACGTTTTCTTTGAGATTTTTTTTTGCACCACTATATTTTCAGACATCAAAACATGCTCAAAAAGAGATGGGTCGCATTTTGTAGATTTAGAGTCATCTTTAAATTTTTTGTAGCTCCCCCTCGGTCTTCTTTTTAAGCTTAATGGAACACTTGGCTCTACCATTTGTGTTGAAATTGGATTCATTAACTCCCTCAACTTTCTTTTTATTTCTTGTCTTTGATCCATAGTAGTTTCATTAAACCATTTGTTAATTCCTTCAAACTCAGATGCAACATCATTTGAAAAATGCACCTCACATGTTTCCTTCAATGATAACTGGTTCCAATGAGGGTGTATCATGCATAAAGGGAATGAAGTTGATTGAGTGATATATGAGACTAACTCATGAACACAAGGCAATCCCATAGAATACCTATTTTTGTGTGCACACTCCCATACTTGACAATAGTTTGAGGACCTCACTTTGTCTTTTTCCTCTTTTATGAATTTAAGTGCATTAACTGATATGCAACCAACAAGATTTGTGTATAGTGAGCCCATAAATAAAGTGCGAACTTGAATCACACTATGCCCAAATGAGCTATTTATTTCAGTATGTTGTAAGTTAATCATTTGATCAAACTTTTTCCAAACGATTGTCAAGTTGCCAATAGATACCTCAAGATATTTTTTAGTTGCGAGTGTTCACCTTCTACTCGATTTGTAGTAACATTCCCTAGGTGTACGAATTTGTCGATCCAAGCGGAGACAAAGTACTCCTTATAAGGATCAATCCATGTGCTAACAACATAGGAGAATACCTTTGGGTATTTTTCTACATAGCCAATGAGTAGTTGATTGAACTCTATGTTGAACTGTACCTCAGTTGTAGCATTCATTAACATTTGTCATTTACCCAAAAAAAGATCGCAGTTAACACCCTTATTAAATAACTTCTTGCAATGAGCCAAGATATTTCTATGAATGTGAACTTGACACAATAATTTTTTGGAATGCGAGAAAATAACCTTGATAGCATTCATAAGTGCCAACTCTCTATCAGTGATCAAAACAACTGGTAGAGAGCATGAATCCAAAATTGATTTGAAACAGTCCAATGACCAACAATAGCTATACTCTGTCTCATCTGACATAAATACAAAGGCTCCAAAAAATGATTGACTTGTAGACGTGACTCCAACGACCGATAATAAAGGCATCCGGTATTGATTCGTTTTGTTAGTGCAATCTAGTTGGAACACAGATGGAAACATATGACGTAGCCTAATAGACATAGGATGTGTAAAAAAATAAGCTTTCTAACTGTTTTCCATCCGCTGTCACTCTTGTATAGCAGACATAACCAACGTCTGTAACACATTGGAAGAGAAATTGAATGGAGGACCTACCTCCCAACTCTTGCTTATAAACCATTGCTCTGTGATTGTATATGGTTCTAATTATTGTAGTATTCCCTGGATTGTTCTTCTTTATAGAAGAAAGTATTTTCCATGGTTTAACCCCGGTGACATACATATTCTCAACCATCTTCTCCTCATTTTTATCTAATCGGCCAGCATATGAATGTGCCTCCAAATGTCCAGATTCATAATTGTGCATTCCACACACCACTTCAACTCCCAATTCATCCACAAGTGTATCCTTTTGACTTCTTACTTGAAAAGGACAACCACACTTTTTTTGAACTACTCTTACGCTTGTTTTGTGTTGAGAACCAAGGTTCAGCGGGATTGGGTGTGTGTGTGACCGCATATTTGGGCTTCCCCATCGCGTTCCTGGTCTGGGTGTTGACCCCGGTGGGCCCCCCGTGTGGCGGAATATCTCCGCCATCCCGTGGTTGGATTAGTCCCACATTGCCTGCAGCGGGTGGTCCTTGGTGTTTTTGTACCCCCGTCCCCCCTTCCTACAATCTCGGGGTTTTGGGAAGATGTGTGGTGACGGGTGGTTTCAACATGGTATCAGAGCCATCCTGCTGCCGGGGTGTGTTGAGAACCAAGGTCCAACGGGATTGAGTGTGTGTGGGACCGCATATTTGGGCTTCCCCATCGTATTCCTGGTCTGGGTGTTGACACCGGTGGGCCCCCCGTGTGGCGGCATATCCCCGCCATCCCGTGGTTGGATTAGTCACACATTACCTGCAACGGGTGGTCCTTGGTGTTTATGTACCCCCGTCCCCCCTTCCCACAACCTCGAGATTTTGGGAAGATGTGTGGTGACGGGTGGTTTCAACATTTTGCCGAACTTGTTTAGGGTTTTCACGAAATTGACCGGCTCTATCACAACCCAACAAAACACGCGGTGGTCTAGCTGTAACTTTATCAGAACTTAATATCATTATAACATAACATAGACTCCTTCCAATCTTATGTGCCCACTCAATCAAATCTTCCTTTGACGTAAACACTATGTTTGTTTGAAAAAACGAAGTCACATCTACATTAGAAATTTAACAACAATACGAAATAACTATTAGGAGCACAAGCAATATAATATTCATGATTGAACATTTTCGAATAGAATACAATACCATATTCGGGCGAAGGAATCTCCACATTATCTAACTCCATTGCTCTAAGTTCTAATGATTGATCCTACAACAATATGCAAATCATATCAACTCATGCCAAACAGACCCTAAAAACATGACACGGTATTGGCATGTAATGATATTTGACTAATGTAAGAATGCATCTATGAGTTGCATGTGTGAATGTTGGCAAAGGTTTTATCTCAGAAGATAAGAACTCCTAACTCAAATTGAAGTTAATCCATCTAGGCATTAATCGAGATCAATTTGAGCTAGCTAAAAACAAATTTTGATTTGGGTACATCAGATCTAATGAATGAGAAGATCTTGAGTCAGGTTCAGATCATCTTGAGATCAAATCATTAACCATGAAGTAATAGGTGAGTTTGAACTTAACAAATAAAATGTGTTAATGAGATCCTTCATATATGTCTATCTCATGATTAACATTTTCATGTAGTGAATTAGATGGAACAAAATCTTATTCACAAATCTGAAAGAAGTGAGAGGATTTTGATTTAGGAAATCCTGCGTTTAATGAAATTATTGCCTATCTTTATCCATGATACACCCTCTTACCTTTTTGACATATGTTCTTCAGTAAAATCACACAGATGACCCCAACTCCAACAGGAAAAAAAGATGCCCCGAGCGCCGCCATAGTGTTCTCAGTGGCACTGCTGCTTCCTGTCGAGGGAAGCCAAACACGACGACGACAACAGCATTAGGGTTCACCGATCCTGCTTTCATGCCAAACACCTCCCTCGACAAGTCGCGAAATTAAAGGTCATAAAACTAGAGAGGGTTAGGGTTTTACCTCTTGCAGGTCGCGAAAGGTCGAGAACGACCGGTTGACGCCGCCGGCCACTGGAAACGGGGTCGTCGGAGTGGAGTTTGTCACACGGGAGCGGGGCGACGGGAGCGGCTAGGGCAGGAGACGGGTATGCTGAATGAAAAATGATTTTTTCTTATTTTTTGGGGAGAAGTTTTTATTTGATTTGTATATAGTAGAGAAAAAGAGGTAAAAAACTACATTTTAGATTTGTATATAGCCAAATATGGTCTGTATATAACAATAAGTAATATGTAATACATATAATAAATAAAAATATTATTAATTTTCTTTTAAAAATAAATTCCATAGCCGATGAAGCACAAGGACAGAACTTAATTGTTACTGTAAAAGTAGTGGTAATTACACGAACTGCGGTCGTCTGTGAAATTTGTTACTCTTAGGCTCTGTTTGGCGCGGCTGCAGCGACTGAAGAAGCAGTGATGAAAAGCAGTGGTGAAACAATCGACTGTTTTGCAGAATGATGTCAGAATCTGCGAATCTGTCTGGAAGAACAACATATGCAGTATTGTTTAGTATTTATATTTTATAAATATTATTTAAATAAAACATTATAAATATATTATTTATAGAACATTCATATAAATTATTTAATAATATATAACTTATAATATTAACATAATATAATAATTATTAACTTAATTATAAGTATTATTAACTTAAATATATAATATTAACTTATTATATAACGTAATAACTTAATTATAATAATTATTAACTTATAATAACAACTTAATTTTAATAATTATAAACTTAATTATATAATATTAATTTAATATATAACTTATTATTATATAATTATATATTACATAATAAATAAAAAGAACAGCTATCAACAGCGGTGGCTGATGCCACTGTCGTTCTTTAAAAAATTATTTGGCGGAGTTTTTTAAAAATAAGCTACTCTCTGCTCCTAAAACGCGGCGCCAAACAGAGCCTTATCCTTATTGACCTAGTGCTTAAGAGGCCAAGAGGTTGCCGACGCATGGTTTTTTTTTTCGATTTAGTTAACGTGAGATATATCTATATATAACTAATTTATAACCTTCCAATTTAGAATTCTTCCCTGCGCCAAGACCAAAGCTACTTAAAGGTCCAGTGGAGATTGGACAAATTTCCAATATAACCCCAGAAATAATCAATGGTATAAGTTTAGCCTCGTTTTTATAATCCTTCCCAATATAGCCCCTTTTTGTTAATTAAGAATTTTCATTACTTTAATCAGGATTAATGAATTTCCAGTATAGCTTCTTATTTCTTATAAAGTATAAATATAGCCCTTTTTTTGAAAAAATTTCCCACTTTAGCCCATTTTCACTTAATTTGATGGAACGATTATAAGTTGTCGGATGTTCAAGACTTTTGAAAATTTTAGTAAGGCTTAAATAAAACATTCCGCAACAATTAAAATTGAATGTTTTAATAACCATTCACAACCTACAAAAAGTAATAAAATTCTCATAAACATTCTCAAAATTGAATGTTTTTTATAGCTCGTCATGATATTGAATTTTGCATGTATCCGACCTCTTATCTCGCTCGGTTTAATGTCTATTTGTGTCCAAAGTACATGAATAATAAATCTTGCAATAAATCGTGCAGTGCATTGTCTATGATCATTTTGTATGTTTGCATTTGTACATATATGAGAGCCAGAAATTTTTGAAATCAACCAAGCACCTTCGTATTTTTTGGAAACAATAGCCCTTAGTTTTCATGTACATGGTCGACTAGAATGCATGTTCTCTAAGCATAATAGAACTAATCTGCACTGATTAGACTGAAATGTTTTAAATTGTACGTGATTTTGAATATACCAAGCACTAATAGTGCAGTGCATCTCCCATTTTGTTCTAAAAATAGTTCCAACTTGTAAATCATGGAGTAATAAAAAGTCCATGATTCGGTTATCTTGTGACTGTTCTCCATCAAAATCTTTTTCAACCGTCCAATTTTTTATTGTTCTAGCAAATTGAATGAATGAATTGTCAACAATTATACGATCAACCCAACTACGATCAACCGAAATTGATCGTTCAAGTATTTCTTTAACTCTATTTTGAGTTTCAGAAATATTTTCATCATCCTCATTATCAAGGGATTCGTCACTGCTGTTATCATCCAGTTCATTTAAATCAAAATCTAATCTTTGTTGCTGATACACTTCACACTCATCAATTTCGAATTCAAGACCATCAGACATGATTATAATACCCGAAAAACACTGAATTAAAAAAACATTTATTAATAACTAATTAAATCACTTTTTAATAAATAAATTTTTGTTATTAAATCATAAAAAATATACTAAACATTTAACTTATTAAGAAAAAAACTAATAACTTTTTGCTATTAAATCAAAAAATAATTAAAGAATAAAAAATTTAAATTACTAACCTGCAATCTGTAGATAGCAAATACTTATGTGAAGATATGCAAGCTTACTTTGTGTGGTTAGTTATGAGACAATATATTTTTTTATAGGCTCTCAAACAAGTAATTAAAAAAAGTTTCAAAACGGTGTGAGACTAAACTATAGGCTCAAAATTTCTTAGAGAGTGGGAAAAGGGGGCTAGAGTGGGAATTGTTATCAAAAGAGGGCTATACTTGGAATTTGTTAAGCCATAGTTAATTAATTCATATCCTTAATTATATAAAGCGCAGGTTACGACATTTAAATTAAAAAAAAAGCGATATTGGGAAGGATTATAAAAACGGGGCTAAACTTATACTATCGGTTATTTCTGGGGCTATATTGAAAATTTGTCCGTGGATATTGTGTGTGTGGGGGGGGGGGGGGGGGGGGGGGGGGGGGATACTTAATGCATTCAACATTGGTTTATTCCAGGCTGCAACTTTGTTTGTTCCGATTACTGTGTTTTATAATTCTAGTATTGCGAAGAAACTTTTAACTCTTCTGTTTCGATTGAGGGGGAAAACAGAGAAAGAAGAAATCTTGCCGGCGATAGGGTCCCGGCGAGAGCTATCCCGCCTTTATTTACGGTTAGTCGGAGAACAAATACAAAAAATTTAAGGCGAAAGATGCTGGATTTAAACTGCTTGCCGTATCTGGAGGACAGGCCGGCTGTGCCAGAGCCGGCCGTTTGCAGCGCCGCTGCCGGAAATACGGAGGAAGATGAGTGCGTGGTGTTGTGGTCGTCAAACAACTCCAACTCCTCCTTCACTTTCATGGAAACCTCCTCCGAAGACGGAGACTTTGAAGGCCGGCCATCGTTTTTAGCGCTCTCTTTATCCATAGGCGTCGACGGCGACCACAGCTGTTCTTCCACTATCGCCACCCGCCTCTTCTTTCCGACCAACGAGGCGCAGAACAAAGCGGGCGAAGTTTTGACGGAGGCGAAAATGGCGGTGCCGGCTGTGCACCCGATAAAGAAGAACAGGCGAGGCCCGCCATCAAGGAGCTCGCAATACCGTGGAGTCACCTTCTACAGAAGAACAGGGCGCTGGGAATCCCATATATGGTAGCTAGAGATACAATTTTTCATTCTTCCCCGTAAAAATCTTTCATTTCTTCTTGTTTATACCAATCTATTCTACTCTACTTCCTTCTCAGGGACTGTGGGAAACAAGTATACTTAGGTATGTTGCACCACCAAATATGAACATTTTCGGTGTTTTTGTTATAATTTGGATTCAAATTAATTTACCGTCTTTGGTATTGGTTCTCTTCCTCAGGAGGATTTGACACCTCTAATGCAGCCGCAAGGTATCCCCCCTCTCCCTCATCTTCTTATTCTTCTTCCTCCTCTTCATAAAATTTCAAACTCAGTTTGATATATTTAAGATTAAATTCAGAGGTTTCTGATTTGCAGAGCTTACGACAAAGCAGCTATCAAATTTCGCGGTGCGGATGCAGACATTAATTTCACCTTCGACGAGTACGAGGATGACCTGAAAGAGGTAGAAATCAATAGATATTACTGAATATATTAAGGAAACGTGATTTTCAATTCAGGGAATTCAATTTTATTCTGCAGCTGAGCAATTTAAGCAAGGAGGAGTTTGTTCATCTTCTTCGTAGGCAAAGTTCAAAGTTCAGAGGAGTCAACCTCCACAAATGTGGGAGATGGGAAGCAAGATTGGGCCAATTCTTAGGAAGAAAGTATATACCTCATCTTCCTTTTCTGTACTCAATAATTCGACTATTTCTTCAATCCTTTTGATTCATAATACCAAATATCCTCCTCACAGAAATGTTGAAGAAATGCCGAAGAAATGTCGAAGAAATCTGACTGGGGAAACAAATCTGTCCAAATATCATGATATGGAAAAAAAATTGCAACAACATGGACAAATTTCAAATTTTTAAATTCAAAAATGACGTCCTTTGTAAAAATGGAAGGATGAATCTTTTGAGAAAGGATGGACGCTTTTAAAAGGGGATAATTCTGGAGTAAAAGAGATCTTTTCACAATCTTAATAAACATTGAATAGGAGAAAATCACTTTGAAGGAGGCGGCCACAACTAGGGTTCAACTTCTCTTGCAAGGAAGAAGACGGATTTCCAGGTTGATCGAGCGAACAACGCCGGGAAGAGAATCCTGTAGCGAATAATCATTAAACCATTATGTATTGTAAGATCACTCCAAACGTCTTGTGTGTCTTTTTCATCGCTATGAACTGAATTTCTTAAATCTTGTATTGTGAGAGTTCTTGGTCTTGTGTGATGAATATTATCTAATTTTTTTTTTGTAATTGTTTGGTGAATGTCTTTTATCGAATTCATGATCCTTATTCTAAAATTTTTGGCCAAATTTTCGCCTTTTTATTGCGTTTCATAAATCAAGAGAGGAGTTGCGCAAGTGCGTCATAATTTCGGTATAACATTTGAAGAGAGAAAGTGATTTGTTCTTGATGTTAGCAACTTTAGTTTTTGTTCTTTAATCCGTTCTTTTACACCCAAGGGGAAATAGAGGACTAGAGATTTCCGATATCGAGAGATACAAATCTCTATTTAAAAATTATTGCAAGACAATTCACTACGCATTCTCACAACATTACATTTACATATTTATTGCACTAGACTTAAAAAATCATGATACAAGATTAGTTTTCTAATTGATAAAATATATTTCATCATGTAATTGTAGTTTATTTTTAATTAATACTTTTTTATTTGTAGTTTCCAATAATTATAACATCATCATTCTTAGCTTATTTGGATTTAAAGAAAAGGCGCAACTAATATTTGCGAGCACTAAATTTAACAGCTCTTCGTGTGAAAGATCTCTATTCACAGTATATTACTTGATGCGACGCGTGCACTTGCGTGTAATACGTATACCTATTTTGGGCGTATCAAAGCACAAGGAGGAGCGCAAAGAGAATTCTTGAGCGGAGAATCGACTTAAGTCCATGATCTCGCCAGAAAACTTCAGAGCTTTCTCTTGCCTCTAGAGTTGTCTCTCTTCAAATAAAAGTCTGTGAGCCTATTTATAGTTTTCTGGAGGATCACGATGGTAATTGCGCTAGAGAGTGATTTGTGCTGGCGAATGGCGTTGCGCAGTTTTGATCACCTGCATCACCATTTTGCTAAAATGATGAGAGTGCCCCCCCAGGCAGTTCGGGTGGCCACGGGCAAGGTGACCGGAGGCGGTGGCGGTCGACAATGAAGGAGGCGGCCGAGGACGATAAGGGTAGCCGCCGGCGCTCACGCGCTCGGGTGCGCGCCACGTGCGGTTGCGCAGCGTGCGGCTGCGCAAGGTACACCCGTGTAGTGCAGCCCTACGGCCGCGCATGCTGGCGTGTCGCTTGTGCGGTGCCGCGGTAGTGCTACTGCTCACGGGCTGCCGCGCACAGGCCACCGCATGCGGTGCCGCGACAGCGTCACTACACACGGTGCTGGTCGTGCGCGGTGTCGTGGCAATGCAGTCACGTATGGGGCTGCTGCGTGCGCGATGTTGCCTTGCGCGGGCTGCCACATGTAGGTCGTTGTGCATGTGGAGCCGCGTCAGCGCTTCTGCGCTTGGGCTTTCGTGCGCATACGGTCGTGTGCGTGGGACTAAAGCACTGCCGCTGCGTGCGATTGGCCATCTACGGCTTGCGCGCGCATGAGGCACACATGGTTCTTACATACGCGCTTGTGCGTGGCTCTCGCGTACTAGCTTGCTTGGTCTCGTTGGCTACTCTACGTGTCTTTGGACGAGTTCTGATTCAACTTAGAAGGTGTTACACCCCCATCCATCACATAGGATATAATAAAAGATCCGGCTGGGGCCCCACGACATATTGTACGGACAGTCAGTGGAGTTACATATTGAAACCATAATCCAAAAACGTGCATCCAAATTCAGAGTGCATTCTAGCGGAAGTAAATTAAGCTTGTACAAAGAACCCAACTGTGAGAGTGTTCACTAACACAAAACAGGAATGATAAACCACATACACAAATAGTATTGACATTAAGGCCTTGCACAGTTTTCTCAAATATTAATGTCTTACATACTTTGACACGCAGACCGGCCACACATGAAAGGACAAATAAAGACGGGCAATTCGCTTTGGCCTTCGAGGGCTGGCTTAGCAACCATAGGCTTTAGCCCGCTATTTCCCGCTCGGCTCAACTGCACTTGCACGAAAACATTCCACCCGAAGGATGGAAAACAAGGAAACAGTTAGCATTTACTGACCAAATTATAACGACCCAACCCCTCACTCGGGGTGGCGGTGATGTAGCGTATGCCGCTAACGGCGGCCTACACGAGAGAAGGCTCTAGTTCGTCATTCAACACACCCTTGTTTCACTGCACCTACACAAGCATCTATCTCCCTCAATACGTAACCATCTCGCGCACAATGCATAAACACAGTCGGAGAATGATCAACTCTAAAACAATGAAGAAAAATGAGTCGACTTGTTCCCCAAGATAACACAAAGGTTGCCAATTCTTTTTGAGGGCAAGACCAAGGCTATAGGCCAAGATCCGCTTAACCAAAGTGGACCTACCCGGTCCGGAAAATGGAAACACTGACAATAACAATTTTGTTCAGAGATTTGAGAGCGATTGGTATTTAAAATCACGAAGAACATTATGGTTCAACCTTCACAAATTAAAAGAGAAAAAGCACTAGAGGAGGTGGAAAGATTACCCAACCCGTTGGTAGAGAGCACACTTGATAACTTGTGGGAGAATCACTCTCTCCACGATTTCCACCGGCGTCGCACGAATGGATCCGCCGGCGTCGCACCGAGTGGGATTGTCGTCCTTCTTCCTTGGAGTCGCACCAAAAAACCACGCCGGAGGCTCCACGAGAGGGGAGGCCGAAATGGAGGAGGGGGCTACAAGGGGGCGACTAGTCACAAGCCTTGGCCGAACTCCTCAGGAGAGAGGGCTGTTTTTAGGGTTTTCCTTTTCACTGCCAAATCACTTAATAAGCCTTATATATATAGGAGTTACAAAATAGATCCAACCATCCAAGATTGAGATGAAACCTCATCAATCCGGATGGTTAATAGCACACCAAACTGTTTATACGCACACCAAAAGTAAAGTGCAAGAAATTAAAATATTACAAGTTCTAAATTAAATAAAGCATTTAAAGTAATTGAAATGGTCTTCAAATAAGCCGTTAAGTAGGATTCGCGCTCCGCGGACGGAGGTTGTAACGTTGTCTTCCGTTAGCGGCCAAGGAGTCGTCATGTCGCCTGAAATCTTTATGTTGTAGCATTTCGGCGTCCGGATCATCTTCAAGTGGTGGTGGAGGGGCCGCGACATCAATCCTCCCCCGCTCAAAGTCACGTATCTCCGAGGCGTGGTCCAGGAGATAGCGGTGGAAAAGAGCGGTATCCAATTGTTGAAGCTCTGTCTCGAGTACCCATGAGTCGTCGGAAGGAGGGCGGTCATGCCAACGGATGAGAAAACGACGGGTAGCACCATCGGCAGTAGGGAGCAGCTCAGCATCAAGTATCCTGTCTGGTATAAGAAAGATTTTGGGAAACCTTGGAAACATGTCAGCAGTGGGAATAAAAGAAGGCAACTTACCATCTGATGCTAAACCTGTGGAGACCAGAGGAGAGAGATCATCCGTACCACCACTCCCTAAACCGATAGAATGTTGAGTGGAAGGAGAAGACGACAAAGAAGTCAACTCTTGTGGAGGTGAAACAAACATCGTCAAATCCGAAACATTAAAAATGTGTGAAACACCCCAATCAGCTGACAAATCTAAGACAAAAGCATTATCACCTAGTTTCTTTATAATCCGGAAGGGGCCGACGCGCTTTGGAGCTAACTTTCTAACGGTGCCAGTTGGCAGCCGCCCGGGAATGAGGTGAACTAAGACTTGATCGCCGACTTTAAAGTATGACACTCTCCTACGTTGATTAGCATGTGTTTGATAGGATTCATATTGGGAGGCCAAGGTTGCCCGGATATGTGCGTGCAAGTAATGAATGTGTCGGGCGAAGGATTGTGCAAATTGACTTGCTTTATATGTTGGTGGTAATGGAACCAAGTCAAGTGGCACAGGATGAAAGTCCACCTAGTGTCAACTATGTGCACCTATGGGGGGGGGGGGGAATAGGTGACGAGTAGCGCTTTTGCGGAATTTACGAATGTACCTGCACAATAAAAATAAAAAGCACAGCACACAGAATACACAGACAATTTATAGTGGTTCCCCGACTTGGGTACATCCACTTTCCCCCTTCGACCTATCTCCCAACAAGGGACGACTCGGTCTCTTCTCCAACAGGATTGAAATCCAATCCCTGCACTATCGGAAGGAACCCTTCCACACGTGAGAGTCAACACTCCCACAAAATAGGTTGCACCCAACCCTTACAATACGGAACAAACGTTCCTTTACAACAAAAGTAAATATAGAATGTACACGAGATACAAACTTCGTTTGGAGACTACGGTGTTCCTCTTCGTTCGACGACGTGTTCGTGAAGTCAACGAAGAGTCTACAACCTTGGTCTCTCTTGGAGAGGATCTCCTCGGAACCGGCGGCAGCAACACGAGCTGCGGCTAGCTTCGGGATCAGCAGCTATGATGATGAGCGGCTGCTGAAAATAGAGATCCAATCTTCTTAGCGAAGCAAGCTAGGTCTACCAACGGTCACACGAGGATCGGTCGTCTCGATCGATTCGGATGGGAAGTTTTTCCCGATCAACAAATCGAGAGACAAGGGATCTCTGGATAGACGCGTGAGACTCAAGCTTTGCTAAGCTTCTGTTGCCGGAGATCGGGAAGAAACACGATCAACAACGGCGGCTGACTGGCGCGAGCGGCGACGGATGCGGCGGAGCGATTTCGCGATTTTATGGTTTACTCAGCTCGGCTTCTTTTTTGTCTTTGCTTTACTGTTCAAAATACCCGAATATATATACTGTAAATAACTCCAATATGACCGTTTGTGGGACCCACAATAGAAATCCCTAAATCCCGGTCCAGAAAATTGACAGCTGTAGAATCCGGTTCAGGAACATCCAGAGAAAACGCCAAGTAAAATTCGTCGAGAATCATTGGTGATTCTCGACGAATCGGCGAGAATCAGTTAACGATTCTCGACGATTCGTCGAGAGTCACCGAGTGATTCTCGACGATTCCCTTGTTGATTCTCAGCGATTTTCACTTGGTATTCAAGACCTGCCCAGCGACGGGTTCGGCGAGAATCATTAGTGATTCTCGCCGAATCTTACTTGGCACCATTTGAGGTAGCCGGAAGAAGTCGGCGAGAATCACTAATGATTCTCGACGATTCGGCGAGAATCACTAGTGATTCTCGCCGAATCGGCGAGAATCACTTGGTGATTCTCGTCGAATTATACTTAGACGGATTTTTCGTCTTTCCACCCAAGAGCTGCTCCTTGACCCATCCTTGCTCCTTGTCTTCTCTTGTATAAACATGACCCTGTACTTGAAAGTAAGTGCACTCCAATAGAGGGAGTACACGTAGGCCAACACACTGATCTGCTCAACGAGGGATTACGTCGTGCAGACCCGTGTATATTGACCTACTGCACCATGACATTGGTGTGCACTTAGCGTGGAGGAGCTGCAAGCACAACTTAAGATGTTTCATCAAATACATTGTGAATTCATCTTAACTTGACAGGTGGCTTCCTCAAATCCAGGTAATTGTGGATACAATACCCAACAATCTCCCCCTATTTGACGAAGCCAAAACCCTACTAGCTAAGATGAATAACACCTATCAAATAATAAACATAGCATTTAGAAATTAAACATGCAGCACAAGAGAATATATGCAACCAGATCAGGACTTGAGTCATTCACAAATTCAAATACGAATGTATATATATATATAATCTCAGAATTGTTCATATCATAACAATAATCATTAAATATTTTTAGGAGAGAATGACAAGCTACAAGTTGTTGACTATCTTTCCTTAGCTAAGCCATCCTTGAGTTTCTGCGCCAACAACTTCTTCCTTTGTCTCTCCATGTACTCCTTAGGCTTCGGGTAATATCTGGGAGGAGGAACTTTATCTGCATTCGTGTTGTTTCTGAAGAATATGTTCCTTTTGACTTCATACGTCTTATGCCTCTCCCATTCATACTGGCTGTAAACTTCATTCCGATTGAGTTCTCCCTGATCTTGTAGCCAGAAGGTGTCCAAGATGATGTTCTTTGAAACTGGACTCCACTTTTCGTTTCGAACTTCCTCCTCACTCATTCGAGTTCTCTTTTCAGCATGTGTCTCCTTGGAGGTCCCTTCTTGAGCTTTTCTCTTTCCCCTGGCTTTTGCTAAAGCCTCTTGGTCAAACATGCTCCTCAGTTTAGCTTTGGAGAGAGCCCTAGCATCAGCTTCATTTGTGGGAACATCTGCAGCACTTGTACTTAAATCCTCAGCAGCACTTACTTCCTCAGCGGCCATAGAGGTCTCAGGAGCCTGAATATCTGCAGGATGTTCAGGCAAGGCGATGCCTAACGCCTGGTGGAGCATCCACCAGTTGCTGTCATAGACATATTTGTTTGACAGCTCGAAGTTTTTGATCATAACTTCTCGGAGCTCAGCCATCTTAGCTATGTATTCCTTCTCCCCCTTTTTGGCTTCTACAGCTATGAAGTTGGCATAGGAATGTAGGGAGTCATCAATATGCTTCGTGGTCTTGGAGAATTCAGAGACCAAGGCCTGCTGATTGGCGTTGAGAGTGACCATATTACCGTCAAACTTTTGAATGTTGTTGGCGACAACATGTGTGCATTCTGATTTACGACAGCAAGAGTATCAGTGTTCTTTTTCAATCCGGCCATAAGGAGTGTGACAGCTTCGCCGGCCGCGGTATACTTTTCTTCAAATTTCTTGTCCATCACGTCAAGTTTATGATTGAGCTCCACCATATTCTTGAGCATCAGATTTTCAGAAGTCTTAATCCTTTTCAGCAGTTTATTCTGAGCGTTAGCAAAGGAGTCTTTGAGTTCATTCACAATTCCCTGAATGACATTTACTGTGTGAGTGGCTAGCTCATCTCGTAATGGAAGAGCCGGAGGCACTTGTGGACCTTGCCCTTCAGCAGACGCATCTGTAGAGCTGGATACAAGCACAGTCTCTAATGGAGGAATGCTGGCGGCCTCTGTAGATTTGTCTGACTCCCCCTCCACTGGTGCAGCAATGTTTTCAGGAACGATTTCAGGTGCATGCTTGTCAGATGGAGGTTCAATGAGATCCGGAGCCTCCAACGCTTCATGTCCCTCATGCCCGTCATCCTCTTCGTCATCATCCATGAACTCATCTTCATCAGCAGCCTCTTCCAATTCTTTGTCAGCAGTCTCCAGTACAGTGTCACTTTCTGCTTGAATTTCGGCCACAGCATCCCTGGCCACCTGGGAGATTGCAGATACTACATCAGTATGAGGGGGTAGAGGCTCCCCCTTGATTCCTGCAGTCAAGGTATCAGGAATTTCACCAGGGGTGACTGCTGGAGATACTCTCTGTTGCTCTTCCACTGCAGTATGCCCAATACGCCTCTCCCATCGATCAAACACACTTGTGTCCATCTTCTTCAAGTAGTGGAGAGGGACACCTTTGCTCATGTCAAACTTGTCTCCATTTAGCTGGTTTAGATATAGACTTATGATGCGGCCAAAACTCGGAGTGCCCAAGGTGTCCTTGATCTTCTCGAACAGCAACTCCCCCCAGTTGAACCTCTTACGGCAGACAACAGCTATCAGGATCTTGAACATATCTCCTGAGATATGGTCATGAGAGCCCGGCTTGCAGATGGGCACCTTTCCAATAATATCAGACAGGAGCTTCCCTTCTTCATTCATATCCTTTCTCTTTATTGACCGAGTTCCTCGTGGGAGACCGCAGAATAAGAGAGTTCTGGTTTTGTCCTCGTCCTCCAGATAGTCCTCATGCTCCGAGCTAGAAAGCTGCAGGTAGCGAGTCAGCTTGCTGGCAGACAGCTTGACCTTTGCCCCAGCCACCTTGCTTTTGATTAGTGAGTCGCCATTTCGGAGTCTTGCGGTGGCGAAGAACTCCAGTACCTCTTTGTCCAAGATTTTGCAAGGGTGCTCCAGGATGAATGTTAGCCCAGCCTCTTCCAACATCAGAATGATGTTGCGGAATTCGTTCGAGGCGTGAGAGAACCCAGTCCGAACTAGCTCGCAACCAGTGACCAACCCAGCAGTTGTCCTTGGAGCCATTGTAGATCTAGAGAGAGAAGCCCTACTCTAAGCGTTAATGAACATTCAAAAAGAAAGCGTCACTAGTGAGATCGTCCAAGTACGGGTGAGGAAGAGGTTACCTAAGGGCTTATACGGAAGTGAGTTGGTGAGCTTCCTGCGAGAACTCTTCCTCGAGCGTCCTTTGGGAAGACCTTCGGTGGATAAGAGAGTTTCCTGCGGGGTTCGGCCTTGCTAGAACCTTGCGAGAACCTTCTCGATTTGACGATGGACCTTGCGAGAACCTTGCGGTCACAGAGACACTTCACGATTCGACGAGAACCTTGCGAGAACTTACGGGAAGAAGATGGAGAGCAGGATTCGTGTAGCGATGAGCTTCCTGCAGGGTTCGGCGGGAATCAACAGGAGTTTGCGAAGGCGGTGCGACGAGCTTCCTGCGGGTCTGCGGAAGAAACCTTGCGATTTGGCGAGTTGTCTGCGAAGGTCGGCGGGATGAGCTTCTTTGGCGGGATTCTTAAGGAAGGTGAAGGGTCGACGAGCTCCTTCGGCGGGATTCGGCGGGATTCTTCGGCGGGATTCTTAAGGAAGGTGAAGGGCCGGATTCGACGGAAGCCGGGGAGATTCCAAGTATATAAAGGGTCGGCGGTATTTGTCTAAGTCGAAATTGAATGGTTTCTTAACTAGGAATTTTCACGTTAAGAAGCATTGCAACATTTTCGAATTCTGCTGATGTCAAGTCAATAAAAAAAATGATAAATGCATATATATTTAAAGCCAATCTATTTTGGGTTTGAACGAGGCTTTTCCAAACATTTCTTGATGTCAATTGTGTGTTGTCGAGATTCACAGTGACATATCTTCGTTAACTCTTTATTGATGTATAAAGGTTTGCATGTATCGAGTTAACCTATCCTTAGACGTGCACACATACATGTATAAGCATAAGTATAAATATACACATAGATAGAGATATATATGTAAATGAGGATGCAATATGACGCAAGTCCTTGAACTGATCATAAGTACCTGGGATTATGAGAGTTAACAATGAGTCCCTCTGACTATAACATACCAGGTACTCGATGTGAGTATGCTGTTAGATATATATGTCACTTCTGTTATTCCAGATGCATGTTCCATTTCAGTCGTGGAACACCTACTGTCTAGTTCCCATCATATTTACGGGAACCTAGACTACCCTGCAAAAAGGAATTACCTTACCTTAGGAACCCAAATCATATTGGGTCCTAGGTTCCTGTTAGCATAAGCACTTGACTGCCTTCCTTCAGAAAACCTGCCAGGAAGACGACCTCTGTCCCGTGAATGTGGATAAGCCCTTGCCGCTGGCACAGAGGGGTTGTGCCAACAGTCGATGACAAAGTGCCCCACTTTGCCACAACACCAACATGTGTGAATGTTGTATCGTCGTTTCCGACCCGATCTAGTGACTGAGGTAGTCACGGTCCTAGGTCTAAACGGGATAGAGCATGATCTCCTCACAAAATTTCCTCTTCCATCGTGACACGTGGAAGGGTGGAAGGAATGCATGCTGTGAGCGTCATGAGGCCGGGAAGGTGGTGCCCTCCTTTCAGGCATCCCCCTTTCAGAGGCCCCATGAAAACTTACACCATGACTTCTAACCTCCCTATCTTGTGTCCTCGGGTGGTGAGAAATGTTCTGTGAGCTAGGACATGCAGATTCGCACCGAGTTGAGGTAGTGGCAGTGAATACAAAGGGCTCAGAAGGAGCCTTAGGTATTGTCTCATGGGTGGCCACGACGGCCCTTGCACTACGGGTGTCTCCACATGGGGACAGATCACCCTTGCAGTGACCACGACTATTCCTGTGGTCATACCTGAAGGCATGATGAGTTGCCTTCCTGCTTGGAGTGGGGGTTCGGAATACCGTTTCCCCATTTCTCCACGAATTAATAATCCGAGAGATCCACCCGTTTTCTTGCTTTCTCTTTATAGCATCAACCTTGGAAAAGTTTGATACTATTCTTTTTTCATTTTCTAGACTACTCTCTAGAGCTGAGATCTTAGAGTCCTTGACCTTGTTGGACGCCAATTGGAGAACCAACAAGATCTTCAGTCGAGCAATCTCTTGAGCTCGCTCCTCAGCAAGTAGGTTGCTTTCCTGAAGGGCTCTCTTCAGGGAATCAGAATTTTCTGGAGGAGAGCAGTTTCTGTCTTCAGAAGGTTCAAAAGATATGGGGCAGGATGAAGATGTTACCTGCTCATCTGTGTTATTGTCATTAGAGCCAGTGACCATTGTTTCATCCTCATCAGAGCTGCTTTCCTCACTGGCCTCGTCAGTCTCTGACACGGACACTGGAGCTCTGATGCTGTCCGAGTGATGCTTGCCTTCATCTTCAGAGGTGAGGACCCCCACATAGGCTTCCTCCTCAGGTTGACAGCATATTCCAGCTTTCTCTGACTCCCCCATCCATTCTGATATCATCACCCACATGGATTTAGCCGTCCTACATTTTGCTAATCTAGAGCGAGAAGCTCCAGACCAGATATCCAAGATAATTTGACGAATCCTCTCGTCCAAGTTAAATAGGGACAGTTCTGTCTCTGACATCTCAGCAATGCACATGGGCACTTGGATCCCAGAGTCGGAGGTCTTCATGGGAATGAACGGACCCTCTTCCAGGATGAAGGATGCTCGAGGATCGATTGCATCAAGGTGAAATGACACTCTCATCCTCCAGATGGGATAATAATCCTTTGTGCATGCGGGGAGTTTGAGTGGCGGGATCTCATAATCCAGCTTCATGCCTCTGACACTGGTGGCAGGATTCTACTCAAGGTGTTAATCTTTTTGATGAGTAACCTGGCTTTGATACCACTTGAAAGTCCACCTAGTGTCAACTATGTGTACCTATGGGGGGGGGGGGGGGGAATAGGTGACGAGTAGCGCTTTTGCGGAATTTACGAATGTACCTGCACAATAAAAATAAAAAGCACATCACACAGAATACACAGATAATTTATAGTGGTTCCCCGACTTGGGTACATCCACTTTCCCCCTTCGACCTATCTCCCAACAAGGGACGACTCGGTCTCTTCTCCAACAGGATTGAAATCCAATCCCTGCACTATCGGAAGGAACCCTTCCACACGTGAGAGTCAACACTCCCACAAAACAGGTTGCACCCAACCCTTACAATACGGAACAAACGTTCCTTTACAATAAAAGTAAATATATAATGTACACGAGATACAAACTTTGTTTGGAGACTACGGTGTTCCTCTTCGTTCGACGACGTGTTCGTGAAGTCAACGAAGAGTCTACAACCTTGGTCTCTCTTGGAGAGGATCTCCCCGGAACCGGCGGCGGGAACACGAGAGGCGGCTAGCTTCGGGATCAGCGGCTATGATGATGAGCGGCTGCTGAAAATAGAGATCCAATCTTCTTAGCGAAGCAAGCTAGGTCTACCAACGGTCACACGAGGATCGGTCGTCTCGATCGATTCGGATGGGAAGTTTTTCCCGATCAACAAATCGAGAGACAAGGGATCTCTGGATAGACGCGTGAGACTCAAGCTTTGCTAAGCTTCTGTTGCCGGAGATCGGGAAGAAACACGATCAACAACGGCGGCTGACTGGCGCGAGCGGCGACGGATGCGGCGGAGCGATTTCGCGATTTTAGGGTTTGCTCAGCTCAGCTTCTTTTTTGTCTTTACTTTACTGTTCAAAATACCCGAATATATATACTGTAGATAACTCCAATATGACCGTTTGTGGGACCCACAATAGAAATCCCTAAATCCCGGTCCAGAAAATTGACAGCTGCAGAATCCGGTTCAGGAACATCCAGAGAAAACGCCAAGTAAAATTCGTCGAGAATCATTGGTGATTCTCGACGAATCGGCGAGAATCAGTTAACGATTCTCGACGATTCGTCGAGAGTCACCGAGTGATTCTCGACGATTCCCTTGTTGATTCTCAGCGATTTTCACTTGGTATTCAAGACCTGCCCAGCGACGGGTTCGGCGAGAATCATTAGTGATTCTCGCCGAATCTTACTTGGCACCATTTGAGGTAGCCGGAAGAAGTCGGCGAGAATCACTAGTGATTCTCGACGATTCGGCGAGAATCACTAGTGATTCTCGCCGAATCGGCGAGAATCACTTGGTGATTCTCGTCGAATTATACTTAGACGGATTTTTGTCTTTCCACCCAAGAGCTGCTCCTTGACCCATCCTTGCTCCTTGTCTTCCCTTGCATAAACATGGCCTTGTACTTGAAAGTAAGTGCACTCCAATAGAGGGAGTACACGTAGGCCAACACACTGATCTGCTCAACGAGGGATTACGTCGTGCAGACCCGTGTATATTGACCTACTGCACCCTGACATTGGTGTGCACTTAGCGTGGAGGAGCTTCAAGCACAACTTAAGATGTTTCATCAAATACATTGTGAATTCATCTTAGCTTGACAGGTGGCTTCCTCAAATCCAGGTAATTGTGGATACAATACCCAACACAGGAGCCTTATACCCGTGAACAATCTCGTTAGGGGACATACCCGTGGACCCGTTCTTAGAGTTATTGTAAGTCAATTGTGCATGGGGAAAAGTAGATCCCAAGTGCACTTGTGATCACTCATGAGACATATTAGAGGATTCCCCAAACTCTGATTGACTACTTCCGTCTGACCATCGGTTTGTGGATGATAGGCAGCGGAAAATAATAATTTGGTCTCCATTAAACTCCATAAAGTTTTCCAAAATAGCTAGTGAATTTCACGTCCCTATCCGAGACAATTGTCTTCGACACTCCGCGATGACTAACGACCTCCCAAAAATATAACTTAGCTACGTGAGATGCGTCGTTTGTCCTGCAACATGGGATAAAGTATGCCATTTTAGAAAACTTATCCACAACTACAAAAATGGAGTCGTGTCGACGAAGAGTGGTGGGGAGGCCTAATATGAAATCCATGCTCACGTCTTCCCATGGTCCGGAAGGAATCGGTAAAGGGGTGTATAACCCAACATTGGTTTTAGTGCTCTTAGATACTTGACATGTACGACAACTACTAAATATCCCACCAACCATCACCTTAAGTTTAGGCCAGTAAAATTTCTCCTCAACGAGAGTAATCGTCTTATCCCTTCCAAAGTGTATACTCAGACCTCCGCTATGTAATTCCCAAATAATGTGGTGTCGTAAGGAGGATCGAGGAATACACAACTTCCCGTGCCTAAAAAGATAACCGTCCTTAAGAACAAATGCAGATATGGTCATTGGAGAGCTATCCTGGGCGGGGAGATACATCTCGTGAAAATCTGGGCAAGTGGCGTATTCGTCCTTAACTCGTTCGAATACTACAATATTGACTTGCATGGTAGACAACAGAAGGGTAAGACGGCTAAGTGCATCGGCAACTCGATTGTCAGACCACTTAAGGTGCTTAAGACTAAACGTGTACCCTTGTAAGAAAGTTACCCACTTAGTGTGACACGAGATGATTTTATGCTGACCGTTTATGAAATGTAAAGCATCATGATCGGAGAGGATTACAAACTCCTTGGAGGGGAGATAATGCCGTCAGTGATGCAAACACCTAACAACAACATAAAACTCTCTATCGTAGTTCGAATAATTCAACTTAGCTCCCGCTAGTTTCTCACTGAAATAACTGACCGGGTGACCCTCTTGACTTAAAACACCTCCTATTCCCACCCCTGACACGTCACAGGAAAGCTCAAAGATCTTGGTGAAGTCAGGTAGACGTAACACCAGTGCCTCGGTCATGAGCTTCTTAATACGTTGGAAGGCAAAGGTGGCGGACTTCGTTCAAGTGAACTCACCCTTCTTCATGCAGTCACTAATGTGTGTCATAATGCTACTAAAGTCTCGTATGAAGCGGCGATAGAAAGCAGCCAAACCATGGAAACTACGCACCTCTCGTAGGCTAGTCGGTTCGGGCCAGTCCTTAATCACCTGAACCTTTCTAGGATCAACTCGAATTCCCTCGGACCCGACTATATAACCTAGAAACTCTACCTCTAGAACGTAGAATATGCACTTCTTAAGGTTAAGGAATAAAGTTTCCTTCCTCAAGGTGGAAAGAGTCACTCTCAGGTGGGAGATGTGCTCGCAGTGGAGGTGATATAGACTAAGATGTCATCGAATAGACTACCACAAACTTCCCAGTACGGCCGAAAGATGTGTGTCTCATCGGGAGAAGGTGCTGGGGGCATTGGATAACCCAAAGGGCATCACAAGCCACTCATATAACCCATCCTTAGATTTGAGCGCAGTCTTCCATTCATCTCCCTCACGGATCCTAATTTGGTGATAACCGCTCCTAAGATCTAACTTAGAAAATATAGTGGCGCCAGCTAATACATCCAAGATGTCATCTAAACGTGGGATATGGAACCTATACTTGACGGTAATCTTGTTGATAGCCCAACTATCAACACACATTTGCCAAGAACCATCCTTCCTGGGGGCAAGCAGAGCTGGAACCGCACATAGACTCATTGTAACACCCCAAATCCCAATTTGGGTTCAGAATTGGGTGACACTGCCTGGGACACGGGCGTGTCCTACTCGGGTCGACGAACTACATTCGACGATCATCGAGCGACAAGTTAAGTTGAGTACACGGCCTGTGACACGGGCGTGTCACCAGCCGTGTCGTTATCTGGATCAGCCAGGATGTGTGTGCTAGTGGACACGGGTGTGCAGTGGCGGAACTAGGATTTTGAAGTCGCACGGGCACAATCTAAGTACTGTCAATTCGGGGGGTTCGTGGGACAGCGCACCCTGAGCGGGGGTTCGGGGGCAGCGTCCCCGAAATTTTTTTTTTTGCATGCTCTAAAAACGTGAAATAATAGTTTCTGTTGTAATAGTATCGACAAAGATATGATCTGTTGTAATTTCTAAAGATAGAGGGATGCAACATGTAATTATGCTAACTCCTAAGGGAGGTTTGAGTAATTAATAGTAATAAAAACATCAAAAGAAGAGGAGAAAAGCTACCAAGAAAGCTACTGTTTTGCCAGTTCCTGTCCTAGTTTTTGCAAAAACATCTTTGCCTAAAAAGAACACGATAAATAAAATAAAATACTACAATAAGAAGAGCGTTACAGTTATCCATAATGCTTTAATATGGAAGCAGTAATAAACAGCTAAAAAAAGAAAAACAGAAGGGTGTATACACATGGACTGATCATCATTATAAACAATCATCTCGTCCCAACTAGTTGGAGTTAATTTTATGAATTCTCATTTTCCATTCATTCACATTAAATGATAGAGGTGTTAAATCTAAATTACACAAATTAATTCGAACAACTTCTATCCACATTACCTTAGGTCTACTCCTTCACATATATCATACTTCTAAATTAATTATATCTACTCACCTAAGTGGTATATTTTCTAAATTTTGTGGGGCATACCATGTAACGGCCTCCCCAGCCCACGGCTTGCAAGGACGGACGCCGGTACCCCCAGCACCACACTCGAAAGGGTTCAACCTAACCAGGTCTGCAGACCATGCACCCCAACCCCTGTCCGGCCTGTTTATTAGCACGGTAGGTTGTTTCCACTGAGTCTCGAACCCAGGACCTTGATAAGAGAGCTTTCCGCCACTCCCTCATCACCAACTGAGCAGCTCAGTTGGTGATGAGGGAGTGACGTAAAGCTCTCTTATCAAGGTCCTGGGTTCGAGACTCAGTGGCAACAACCTACCGTGCTAATAAATAGGCCAGACAGGGGTTGGGGTGCATGGTCTGCAGATTTGGTTAAGCTGAACCCTTTCGAGCGTGGTGCTGGGGGTGCCGGCGGCCGTCCTTGCAAGCCGTGGGCTGGGGAGGCCGTTACAAAAAGTGCACTTTTTATAACGGTCCAGGCCCATCAACATGGGACCCAGTTGGAACCGTCAGCCTACCAGAGTCCAGACCCGGGCCCACTGCTGGTAGTCAGCCTATCACATTCAAGCTTGCAGGCCATGCACCCCAACCCCTCTCCGGCATGTTTATCAGCACGGTGGGTTGTTGTCACTGGGTCTCGAACCCAGGACCTTGATAAGAGAGCTTTCCGCCACTTCCTCATCACCAACTGAGCTGCACTTTTTATAACGGCCTCCCCAGCCCACGGCTTGCAAGGACGGCCGCCTACACCACCAGCACCACGCTCGAAAGGGTTCAGCCTAACCAGGTCTGCAGACCATGCACCCCAACCCCTGTCCGACCTGTTTATCAGCACGGTAGGTTGTTGCCACGGAGTCTCGAACCCAGGACCCTGATAAGAGAGCTTTCTGCCACTCCCTCATCACCAACTGAGCTGCAGCTCAGTTGGTGATGAGGGAGTGGCGGAAAGCTCTCTTATCAGGGTCCTGGGTTCGAGACTCGGTGGCAACAATCTACCGTGCTGATAAACAGGTCGGACAGGGGTTGGGGTGCATGGTCTGCAGACCTGGTTAGGCTGAACCCTTTCGAGCGTGGTGCTAGGGGTGCCGGCGGCCGTCCTTGCAAGCCGTGGGCTGGGGAGGCCGTTACATACCAAAACCAGTTTCATTATCATAATGGGCTCCATCTCATCGCTAAAAAGTGAAATTGTGCAAATACATTTGATAAATGTCAGATTATTATAGTTTTCACTTAGTTTAAAATTTTTTTGACACTTAAATAAAGACAAAGGTTGATATGGCTGAAAGGATAAAAGTTCTCAAAAAAATAAAAGATCAAGCATAATTGCATAATGTATTTGTCCATGCATCCCCTCCAATATGTTACTGAAATCAGCAAATGGAAAAAGGAATTGGAAAAAATTAGAATCTGTTTCTGAAATCAGGAACAAAAAAACATGAATTGAAAAAAATCTAAATTAAGAATTGAAAATATCTAGAATATGTTTCTGAAACGAGCAACGGGAATTGAAAAAAAAATATGAATTGAAAAAAAATTGGAATCTGGTTCTGAAATCAACAACATGAAACAGAAACTGAAAAAAAAAACAGTAATTGCAAAGAAGAAGAAGAAGAAGACAAAGAAGAAGAAGAAGGCAAAGAAGAAGATGAAGAAGTAGTAGTACCGACGGGAGCGGCGTCGCGGATCGGGAGCGGCGTCGCGGATCGGGAGCAGGAGGAGCAGGGAGTGGTAATTTAGCGATAAAAAACCCAAAAACCGCCCGGGCACGTGCCCTACCGTGCCCAGGGCTAGTTCCGCCCATGCGGGTGTGTCTTGGGGTACACGGCCTGGGACACCGGCGTGTCCCATGCCATGTTCCGCTCGGGTTGAGTTGGTGGTGTGCTGGCTGAGGAACATGCCATGTCACACGGGCATATACTGAGTGACACAGGCATATTAGCCATGTGACACGGGCGTGTCACGTGGCCGTATACTATTCAGGTTTGAGTCGGTTATGTGCCGCTTAAGGGACACGGCCTGTGACACGGGCGTGTCACAGGGCGTGTCAGGTCGTGTTCAGCCTATTTTTGGGCAAATCAAGGCCGTTCATTTCCTAATCCTGGATCCAAGGGACCAGACACTTCCCTGCTGATATAAGTTCGAGAATGAATGGATAACCTCCATTCATCTTCACCTTTCTCTTTCTCAAAGTGGTGGGGATAAGAGAGAGGGCAAGGAAGGAAGGGGAGAAGGAATGAATATCCCTAAGTGGAGGTAACGTCGATGGCAACTCATACAGGTACGTATCCCTATACTCTTCCAAAAATTCTCGTAGCACACTAGGCAGGTCATCCAAAACTCCAGAATCCGTCTTCGCACTCATAAGAACTAGAGCATACATCATTCTATCAATAAACGAGTCCTTAATAAAATCCTTTCTCCCGACTAGGTTTAAGGCCTTCCTCTCTACTGGGATCGCAATGTCCTTAACCGGTCCTATAGGTTCTTTCGGGATAGTCGGCCTCAACGTAATGGTCTTGCCATTGAACTTGAATTCATACGTGTTGGCTCTGCCAAAATGCGTCACGTCACAGTCATAAAGCCAAGGTCGGCCTAACAACACGTGACAAGCGTCCATAGGAAGGACATCACACCACACCTCATCAGTATAGGATTTGAATGAGAGGGGGACTAGACATCGCTTGGTGACCGGGGCGGTAACCTTATTGATCCAAGCTACCTGTTAGGGAGTCGGGTGGGGTTCCGTGGTCAAGGTCATACGTATAACGACCTTCTTGGATATGACATTCACACAACTACCGCTATCAATGATCAATTTGCAGAGCTTCTCTCCACTCTTAAAGATCAGAGAAAATATACTCATCCTCTTCCAATCATCTAACGGACATGGAGTGGTCAAGATACAATGCATCACCATAAGGGGGTGATCATCCTCCAAGTCACTCGGGACACCATCTGGGTCACTCTCCTCAGCAACCTCATAAACTAGATCGGAGGGGTCGGTCGTCAAATCTAATAGGGCTATGACCTTATTCTTTGTTGGGCATTCAATGTCATAGTGGCCCTGAACACCACAAGCATAACACGTGGTATTGGACTTACTAACCTTCCCTATGGGGATACACTCACTAGAGGGATTCCTAGCATTCCTAGCTGTGATAACTACCAATTTAGACTCGTTGGACCGAAATTTTCCTTTATCCTGGTATGTGGAAGTGGACGCTCCCAGTGTGGACTTACCCTTCGATTGGGAATAACGGGAGTGCGCCTTAGAGGCAAGATGTTTTTCAATGTCGAGTGTGCCATTGAAAGTCGTGTTCAAATCCGTATGTCCATAGCGTAGGAGTTTCCTTTGGATGTCGGGAGATAGCTTCTTTTGAAACCTAGATAAAGTAACCCCGGGAGCCTCTCTAAGGTCACAACGCACTAAGTGGTCCTTTAACTCGCCCATGTGCTCGGCTACCGATTTTGAGCCTTGATGTAGGGTGGCTAGCTCATCGAACATCTGTGTACGGTGGTACGCGGGGACGTATTGATCAGACAACGGGGTCTTCATTACTGTTGGGTATTGTATCTACACTAACCCAGATTTGATGAAGTCATCCTTGAACTAAGATGAATTAAGTTGTATTTGATGCTTGGTTTGAGTTATGTGTTTGCAGGAATCTTATGAGAAGTGTAGACCAATGTCAGTCTAAAATGGGTCACCAAACACAGAACCATACAATGTAATCTCTTATTGTGTGCTCCAAGGTGTTGACTCCTGTGTAGTCTCTCTATTGGGATACACTTCATATTCAAGCTTTAGGACTATGCGAAAAGACTTGATGCTGGTCATCCCTTAGAAGAAGAAAATTCTGTCAAGAAAATTTTCCTAAGTAAAGTACTCGAGTAGTTTTTTACTTACTCGAGTAAGTTACTGGGTTCATACTCGAGTAATAATACTCCTACTCGAGTAGCTAAGATATATCCCGAGTAGTCAATTATGGCTCTCGAGTAGTTAAGACAACTACTCGAGTAGTTTCTTTTCTCCTCTCGGTTTTACAGAAATTCTCTTCTCAAAATTTTTCTATGTTAAATACTCGAGTAGTACTATATAGTACTCGAGTAGTTCCATCTGTCTCGAGTAATTGAATTCTGACTCTCATGTAGTTCTCACTTACTCGAGTAGTCTAAGTCATGTACTCGAGTAGTTCATGTAACGACCCGAATCGCTCTAGGCCCCTAGTGTGTGAGTTTTTGAGTCAGGAGGGTTGACTCAAGTCCTGAGAAGTGCAGGGAGTTGGGCTGCACTTGTGGAGAAGTGGAGAAATCAGTGTAGAGAGAAGTGACACGGGTAGTGACACGGCCGTGTCCCTACCCGTGTGCGTCGAGACGATCTCGATGAGGCGTGTCGAGATCGTCGAGAATCGTCGAGAGTCGTCGAGATCATGACACGGGTAGTGACACGGCCGTGTCCCTACCCGTGTGCGTCGAGATGATCTCGACGAGCCGTGTTGAATCGTCGAGAGTCGTCGAGATCATGACACGGGTAGTGACACGGCCGTGTCCCTACCCGTGTGCGTCGAGATGATCTCGACGAGCCGTGTTGAATCGTCGAGAGTCGTCGAGATGGTGACACGGGTAGTGACACGGCCGTGTCCCTACCCGTGTGCGTGACACGGGTAGTGACACGGGCGTGTCCCTACCCGTGTGCGTCGAGTTGAGCTCGACGAGAAGTGTCGAGATGTAACTGAAGATGCACACGGCCGATGACACGGCCAGGCACACGGCCGTGTCATGTGAACACGTGTTGGGACACGGGCGTGTCCCGACCCGTGTCAAACATTGAACCGACATGGAAACCGCCACGGCCGTTTCGCAGAAGCAGGACACGGGTACTGACACGGCCGTGTCCCTACCCGTGTCACATTTTGCTTATAAAGGGCAGAGAAACCCTAGCCGTTTTTCATCCTTATTTCCTTCCCCTATTTCCTGTGAGAGTTCCTGGTGAGAGGAAAGCTGCAGGAGCAAGTTTTACCGAAGGAGATCCGCCATCGCCGCGAAGGAGAAGATGCCGCCAAGGAGAACTACGCGATCCATGGCCGGAAATGGTGGTACCGCTGGAGTCAACGTGAGTTTCCTACCCTCTCCCTTGGTGCTAGATCTTAGATAATTAGGAGAGATATCGGTTCAAGAGAACTTGATGGAGAGAAGAAGATTTCTAAGTTTGCCATGCTAGGATTTGAATCCTAGGTTTTAGATCTCTTCAACCCTTCCCTTTTTCTTCAATATGACGATGGGTGGATGGTCTCGTGAGAAGTTTATGGCCTTGAGGTTGAATAAGGGAGGAGAATAATTCTGGAAAATTTAGGAACGATCGCCTTGAGGAGGAAGACGAACCGATGCCGTTCATTTTCCTTTAAGATGCGCGCAGAATCTGTATTCTGCGCGCAGCGATCTTCTAGGCCATTTTCCCGATGGATATGGGCAGATCTGGGCTTTCGGCTAAACATGAAAGTTGTAGCCCTTGGAAATACCTTTCCAACGAGTGGTTGCACGACTTCAGGTGATGTCTGTGGCCCCGGGAAAACCAAATCGAGTTTGCTGTCCGGCAATTCCTGTACACAGAAATTGTGTTCTGTGCGCAGTGAACTTTGAAGCCGATTTCGAGTAAGTTATTGTCAGATCTGGGTTGTGACTGAATATGAAAGTTGTAGATCATGAAAAGATCTTTCCAACGAGGGGTTACACGCCTCTACTGGATTCCTGTAACTTCAGGAAACTCCAGTTGAATTTGCTGTCCAGATTAGTGATACACTTAGAATTCTGGTTTTATATAAAGTGCAATTAGAGTCGGTGGAATTCTGTCAAGATTAAATAATTTGTGCTACTCACCGAAGAACTGTGAATGATGGTGTTTATTATTTGGAATGCATACAGCTGATTTCTTATTGCAAGATGTCTTGAGGTTTGGATGGTTTCCTTTATGTTTAATCGAATCGAATTGATAAGATGTTGTTAAACTATAACATATGCGCATCATATAAGTCTTATGTAGAGTTCATATGGAATGACATATAGAAGATTAAACTATGGCCATGTGTATGTTGATTAGTGGATTGAATTTGGTAGTCCAATACTTAGAGAGTCGTCTCCCTATGGGTAGTATTGTGAAGGGATGTAAGTGCGGGGTTGACCGCCACTTGTTTTGGTTGTGTTGAGATAGAGTGCGGACGGATGGTTGGGCTGTGTCCTCGTGTTTACTTCCGAGGCCCCTTCCATGATATGTTGATGTGGTGTTTGCATGTGGTGTGAGTCGACACGCGGTGTCGTAATCCCGGGTTAAGGATAGTGTGGCAGGTCTACGGGCTCGCCAGTCGTCACACCGACGGGAGTTGGCAGTTAGACTTGGTCGGTTTGGGCTGTGTCCTCGGTGTTCACGTCCCGAGGCCCCTCCGACCATGTGGACGGTTGGGCTGTGTCCTCGTGCTTTCTTCCGAGGCCCCTTCCGGGTCACGCAAGGCCAGTTCGGGCTGTGTTCTTGGTGCACCTCTACCCAAGACCCCGCTGGGCCATAGTACGCATGGGCTCCGCTGTTGTGTTCTTAGCGTTGAGGCGTACGGAGGCCTAGGTGAAGTAGTGTGATACCCGCCTAGTAGTAGAAGTGCCCGTTCTACTGTCACCGCCTGGCCACGGCGGCTGATGCCTGAGAGGTTAGCTACCTGCTCGAAAAGTGGGAACTACAGTCTGTGTCGACATAGCAATTACATGGGTGTGCATGGGTGAGTCATTGCATAGCATTCATAGCATTTCATATCATTGCACAACAAGATCCTCATCGTATAAGTTTGTATGGGCACTCTTATACGATGAGTTACTTTATGTAACCCGATCCTTAACTTATAAGTTTGTATGGGCATTCTTATAAGTTAAGTTACTTTCCTGCTGTAGCTTTATTACACTTGTTATTATACCTTGATGGCTCTTGTAGAATGGTTAGTTTACATATTGGTAGCTTTTATAGAACTGCTAGTTATACATTGATACTCTTACACTACTGCCACCTGCTTGTTTTTCCTTTACTTGCATACTTGATAGATACTATACTCTTGTTCCTTTTCTCCGCCCGGTGCCGAGGAGTCGCCGGGGGAGCGGATGTGAAACCACTTAGTCGTTTCGACTAACGGTTGCTACGTCTTCCTTTTTAGGAGGTCACGCCGCAGGTAGAGCAGCCGCAGACTACGCAGCAGGGCAGCCAGGCCAGGACGACAGGGCCTGACGTGACGGTGCCGTCGATACCGTCTGTTACTGATGTTAGTGTTTTGCTTACTCTGATGTAGCCCGTTTGGGCAATGTTTAGCTGTACTCTGATATATTGTAGAAGCATGTTTTAGCTTCTCATTATTGATGTATTTGGACATTATAACTTAGTGTGGATTTGACTTCTCATGTTTATTTATTTGGTTGGGTTGGCATGATTTATTGATATTGTTGTAGCCGGCGGGATAGGCGTCTTGTGGTACAGGTTAGCCCGTGTGCTAATGCTACCGCAAGGCGGCTGTTCCGGGCATAAGACTCCCTCTTCGTGCCGTGTTTTGGGATCCGGGGAGGGGGGGTCTTACAAATGGTATCAGTTTGCCACGATCCTCAACTACGAAGTCATTCAACAATGGTGCCACCCCCGTTTGATTAGTCAGTTTGGGGACAAACTGACTTAGCGGAAGCAGTGGTGTGCCCATATGTAATTCACATTAAGTTTGTCCAACTTTGACCCTACGATTAGCCAACCTGACCACAAATTTGTCGTGTACGTGTAGGTTCCACTGCATGTTGAGCCGATGAGGGGTACTCCTACCCCTCCCATACCCACTCAGTTCCAACAGTCTGAGTTGGGGCAAACACTCACCGCCATTCTTGATGCTTTTAAGGCACAGCAGGCTCCGGTGCAACAACAGGCCCCGAGCTCCAACTGGCTGAGCACCTTTCGGGCTCTCTCCCCTCCCGTCTACCTTGGGACGGAGTCAGCCGTACGTACAGAGGAATGGCTAGACACGATACAAGAGTTGTTGGCTGGAATCCGTTGCCCGGCCAACATGGCAGTAACATTGGCAGTGTCTGTCTTGGACTTACATGCGAAGAGGTGGTGGAAGTCCCTCATGGGCTCTACCTTCCAAGGCCGGATCTACACAGAGATAAGTTGGAGTGAATTCTCGGAGGTTTTCTTGGAGCACTTTATCCCTACATCGGCCCGAGATGAGCTTGAGCAGAGGTTCCTTCTACTAAAGCAGGGATCAAAGTCGGTTACAGAATACCAGCGGGAATTCCAGCATCTCGCAAGGTTTGCGGACTCTTATGAGTTGGATGACAGAGGTTATGCCAAGCGCTTCTATAAAGGGCTGCGAGATCCCCTAAGGCAGTCCCTTTTGTTTATAGCGGATGGTAGCTTGGCGGAGATCATTGATATGGCGAAAAGATTGGAGGCGGACCACATGGGATGTAGTAAGAGGCCTGCGGAGGACGTGATGGAAGCCGGCCCAAGTAATAGAAGGAGACGGGACTTCAGAGGAGGAAGAGGTTATCAAAGAGGTGGAGGGCGTGTCCACCGAAACTATAGGGTGGAGCATCCAGTTCCGCAGCCGCCTGCGTTGCCCCCACCCCCACAGCCTCAGCGATTTCAACAACCTGAAGGGCGTCGTGGTCTGGTGTGCTTCGAATGCAACCAGCCGGGCCACATCCGACGTTTTTGCCCACAGCTATATGGGAACGTCCCTCCTGCTCTCCCTCCTGCTCTCCCTCCACCAGCTCCACGAGGACGGGGATATATGCGTGGTCGAGGACGAGGACCGCCAAGAGGAAACCCCGGACCGGTCCGGGATCAGGTGTACGCGCTTGACATGGCGCAGGAAAGGAACCCACAAGATGTGATTGCAGGTATGATTTAATTAATTTACATATCTGCATGGTTTAACACGAATTGAATAGAACTTATTAGACCCTAGCAATAAGTTTTGGTCGTTGACACTTAGGCACCGTGATTATTGGCGGGAAGACGGCCTATGCGCTGTTCGATACCGGTGCCTCACACTCTTTTGTGTCCGAAGATTTCATAAAAGACGTGGGTGATGTTCATTATTTCACGGGAATAGCCCGACGTGTACGCCTTCCGGACGGCTCGGAGATGATCGCGACCGCCAAGTGCGAGTTGGAGTTATTTATTGATGGGAAGGCCTTTGATACGCCGGCCACGGTTCTGAGAATGCCGGAGTTTGACATCATTTTGGGCATGGCATGGCTGGACTGGCACTTCGCGAGGATCGACTGCGCGGAGAAGCGGATCTATTTGAGGCATGGAGACTCTGACGTCATCTTCCAAGGTATTGGCTTCGCGCCACGTATGATATTATCTTCTATCCAGGTTGTAAAAGCTCATATGAAGGGGGACGAGGTCTTCATGATCTGGTTCGAGTTGAAGGAGGAAGCGTTGGAATTAAAGGATGTACGGGTTGTGCGGGACTTTCCCGAGGTATTTCCTGAGAAGCTACCAGGATTACCGCCGCATAGGGAGGTCGATTTCCAGATTAATTTAGTACCAGGTGCCAAGCCTGTATCTAAGGCTCCGTACAGAATGGCCCCGAAAGAACTCGCTGAGTTTAGAGTTCAACTGCAAGAACTAGTAGATTCAGGGTTCGTTCGCCCCAGTTCGTCACCGTGGGGTGCCCCCGTATTGTTCGTAAAGAAGAAGGATGGAACCCTGCGATTGTGCATAGATTATCGGGAACTCAATCGATTGACGGTGCGGAACACTTATCCGCTACCTCGGATCGACGAGTTGTTCGATCAATTAGTGGGAGCGCATTGGTTCTCTAAATTAGACTTGCGCTCTGGATACTATCAGTTGAGGATACAAGAGGGGGACATTCAGAAAACAGCCTTCAGTTCGAGATATGGTTTGTATGAGTTCACAGTAATGCCGTTTGGGCTCACGAATGCACCTTCGGCCTTCATGAGCCTGATGAACAAGGTGTTTGAACCATACTTGGACATCTTCGTCATCGTTTTCATCGACGATATCTTAGTCTATTCAAAGACGGAGGAGGAGCATGTCGAGCACCTGACCTTAGTTTTGAAGAAATTGAAGGAGCACGCCTTGTATGCCAAGTTTAGCAAGTGTGAATTCTGGCTTAAGGAGGTTGCCTTCTTAGGGCATGTGATCAGTGGAGCAGGATTAGCTGTGGACCCAGCTAAGGTGCGGGCCGTGAAGGAGTGGTCGCCCTTGAAGTCGGCGGCCGATGTACGAAGCTTTCTTGGACTTGCTGGCTACTACCGCAAGTTCGTGAAAGGATTCTCCAAGATTGCCCTTCCTCTTACCTCCTTGACGAAGAAGGGTGTGCCATTTGAGTGGACTCCTAAATGTGAAGCAGCATTTCAAGAGTTGAAGGATAGGCTTACCTCCGCCCCCATCCTTGCACTTCCGTCTGGGAAGGAAGGATTTCAGGTTTACACAGATGCATCATATCAAGGGATGGGAGCGGTGCTGATGCAGCACGGGCATGTGATCGCTTATGCTTCAAGGCAGTTAAAGAAACATGAAATCAATTACCCGGTTCATGATTTGGAGTTAGGAGCAGTGGTGTTCGCTTTGAAGGTCTGGAGGCATTATTTATATGGCGTCCACTGCGAGATCTTTTCCGATCACAAAAACTTGAAGTATGTTCACACTCAGAAGGAGTTGAACCTGAGACAACGGCGGTGGTTGGAATTTCTATGCGACTATGAGTTCACCATGAACTACCACCCCGGGAAAGCGAACTCGGTAGCCGATGCCTTGAGTAGAAAAGTGCCAGGCTCTAGCCCAGAGTCTCGGCTGATGAGCATGGAGTTGGCTCGGATGATCGAGGAGATGGAAATTACTCTAGTATTCAAGGATCCTTCGACAGAGTATGCGGAGTATTTGGCCAACGTGAGCATAGTTTGTGATATCCGAGACCGGATACGGGTGGAGCAAGGAATGGATGCGTCCTTGGCCCCGGCAATCAAGGCAATTGAAGATAGGACCACCGATGAGTACACACTCAAAGACGGCCTCGTTTATTTTCGTGGCCGACTTTATATTCCCAAGGGCAGCAAAATTCGGGAGGATATATTGAGAGAGGCGCATTCCTCTCAATATTCAGTGCACCCGGGTATTGCTAAGATGTACGCCGGACTGCGGAAGACCATGTGTTGGCCGGGAATGAAGAAGGATGTTCGCTACTATGTTACACATTGCGAAGCTTGTCAAAGAGTGAAGGCTGAATGCAGGAGTCCCGGTGGTTTGTTGCAGTCGCTGCCCATCCCCGAATGGAAGTTCGAGGATATCTCCATGGATTTTGTTCATGGGCTACCTCGTTCCCGCTCCGGGAATGATTCGGTGTGGGTTATTGTGGATCGACTAACAAAGGTAGCCCGGTTCATTCCAATGAAGAAGGAAGCACACGTGGATGTTTTGGTACGCCTTTTTGTGGAGCAATTTGTACGGTATCATGGCGTGCCCAAGACGATTGTTTCGGATAGGGATGGTCGGTTTACATCAAATGAGTGGAAGGCGGTGCAGGCGTATTTGGGCTCACGCCTAACCTTTAGTACCGCTTTTCATCCTCAGACTGACGGACAGTCAGAGCGGACAATCAGAACGCTGGAGGATTTGTTGAGGCTATGTGTGTTGGACAGAGGAGAGCCTTGGGAAAGACTCTTGCCCCTGGTGGAATTCTCCTACAACAATAGTCATCAAGCAAGCATCGGTATGGCGCCCCATGAAGCCCTTTATGGAAGAAGGTGCAGGACTCCCTTGTCTTGGGTGCAAGATGAAGATCCGAAGGCATTGGGAAACGAATACATAGATGATACTGATGCGGCGGTCAGATTGATACGGGATCGCATGTTGGAGGCTCAAAGTCGACAGGCGAAATATTATAATAAAAAGCACCGGATGGTGGAGTTCCAGGTGGGCGAAAAAGTGTTCCTTAAGATTCGGCCGATGCATGGAGTGTCGCGGGTGCGTGGAGTGAAAAAGCTCAGCCCAAGGTATGTTGGGCCTTATACTATACTAGAAAGGATCGGCCCGTTGGCCTATCGGTTGGAGTTACCACCAGAACTAGAAAATCTCCACGACGTGTTCCATGTGTCGTCGCTTCGAAAAGCATTGTTGCGGCCCGACCAGTATATTCCCACTACTGATGGTGCGGTGGCGTCAGATAGGTCTGTGCGACTAGAGCCGGTACGGATTGTTGACAGCGAGACAAGGACTTTGCGCCGCAAAAGTGTTCCCTTAGTAAAGGTGCTATGGTTGAATCATGGGAAGGAGGAGTACACTTGGGAGCCAATGGATTTGATGCAGCAACGCTACCCGGAGCTGTTTGCCCAAGGTAACCTTATTTAAAAACATGTGATAAACTTCCTGTTAAGTTTTCTCCACACAGCTTAAGCCTGATTTCGGGGACGAAATCTTTTATTTTGTTTATAGGATTTGTAACGACCCGAATCGCTCTAGGCCCCTAGTGTGTGAGTTTTTGAGTCAGGAGGGTTGACTCAAGTCCTGAGAAGTGCAGGGAGTTGGGCTGCACTTGTGGAGAAGTGGAGAAATCAGTGTAGAGAGAAGTGACACGGGTAGTGACACGGCCGTGTCCCTACCCGTGTGCGTCGAGACGATCTCGACGAGGCGTGTCGAGATCGTCGAGAATCGTCGAGAGTCGTCGAGATCATGACACGGGTAGTGACACGGCCGTGTCCCTACCCGTGTGCGTCGAGATGATCTCGACGAGCCGTGTTGAATCGTCGAGAGTCGTCGAGATCATGACACGGGTAGTGACACGGCCGTGTCCCTACCCGTGTGCGTCGAGATGATCTCGACGAGCCGTGTTGAATCGTCGAGAGTCGTCGAGATGGTGACACGGGTAGTGACACGGCCGTGTCCCTACCCGTGTGCGTGACACGGGTAGTGACACGGGCGTGTCCCTACCCGTGTGCGTCGAGTTGAGCTCGACGAGAAGTGTCGAGATGTAACTGAAGATGCACACGGCCGATGACACGGCCAGGCACACGGCCGTGTCATGTGAACACGTGTTGGGACACGGGCGTGTCCCGACCCGTGTCAAACATTGAACCGACATGGAAACCGCCACGGCCGTTTCGCAGAAGCAGGACACGGGTACGGACACGGCCGTGTCCCTACCCGTGTCACATTTTGCTTATAAAGGGCAGAGAAACCCTAGCCGTTTTTCATCCTTATTTCCTTCCCCTATTTCCTGTGAGAGTTCCTGGTGAGAGGAAAGCTGCAGGAGCAAGTTTTACCGAAGGAGATCCGCCATCGCCGCGAAGGAGAAGATGCCGCCAAGGAGAACTACGCGATCCATGGCCGGAAATGGTGGTACCGCTGGAGTCAACGTGAGTTTCCTACCCTCTCCCTTGGTGCTAGATCTTAGATAATTAGGAGAGATATCGGTTCAAGAGAACTTGATGGAGAGGAGAAGATTTCTAAGTTTGCCATGCTAGGATTTGAATCCTAGGTTTTAGATCTCTTCAACCCTTCCCCTTTTCTTCAATATGACGATGGGTGGATGGTCTCGTGAGAAGTTTATGGCCTTGAGGTTGAATAAGGGAGGAGAATAATTCTGGAAAATTTAGGAACGATCGCCTTGAGGAGGAAGACGAACCGATGCCGTTCATTTTCCTTTAAGATGCGCGCAGAATCTGTATTCTGCGCGCAGCGATCTTCTAGGCCATTTTCCCGATGGATATGGGCAGATCTGGGCTTTCGGCTAAACATGAAAGTTGTAGCCCTTGGAAATACCTTTCCAACGAGTGGTTGCACGACTTCAGGTGATGTCTGTGGCCCCGGGAAAACCAAATCGAGTTTGCTGTCCGGCAATTCCTGTACACAGAAATTGTGTTCTGTGCGCAGTGAACTTTGAAGCCGATTTCGAGTAAGTTATTGTCAGATCTGGGTTGTGACCTGAATATGAAAGTTGTAGATCATGAAAAGATCTTTCCAACGAGGGGTTACACGCCTCTACTGGATTCCTGTAACTTCAGGAAACTCCAGTTGAATTTGCTGTCCAGATTAGTGATACACTTAGAATTCTGGTTTTATATAAAGTGCAATTAGAGTCGGTGGAATTCTGTCAAGATTAAATAATTTGTGCTACTCACCGAAGAACTGTGAATGATGGTGTTTATTATTTGGAATGCATACAGCTGATTTCTTATTGCAAGATGTCTTGAGGTTTGGATGGTTTCCTTTATGTTTAATCGAATCGAATTGATAAGATGTTGTTAAACTATAACATATGCGCATCATATAAGTCTTATGTAGAGTTCATATGGAATGACATATAGAAGATTAAACTATGGCCATGTGTATGTTGATTAGTGGATTGAATTTGGTAGTCCAATACTTAGAGAGTCGTCTCCCTATGGGTAGTATTGTGAAGGGATGTAAGTGCGGGGTTGACCGCCACTTCTTTTGGTTGTGTTGAGATAGGGTGCGGACGGATGGTTGGGCTGTGTCCTCGTGTTTACTTCCGAGGCCCCTTCCATGATATGTTGATGTGGTGTTTGCATGTGGTGTGAGTCGACACGCGGTGTCGTAATCCCGGGTTAAGGATAGTGTGGCAGGTCTACGGGCTCGCCAGTCGTCACACCGACGGGAGTTGGCAGTTAGACTTGGTCGGTTTGGGCTGTGTCCTCGGTGTTCACGTCCCGAGGCCCCTCCGACCATGTGGACGGTTGGGCTGTGTCCTCGTGCTTTCTTCCGAGGCCCCTTCCGGGTCACGCAAGGCCAGTTCGGGCTGTGTTCTTGGTGCACCTCTACCCAAGACCCCGCTGGGCCATAGTACGCATGGGCTCCGCTGTTGTGTTCTTAGCGTTGAGGCGTACGGAGGCCTAGGTGAAGTAGTGTGATACCCGCCTAGTAGTAGAAGTGCCCGTTCTACTGTCACCGCCTGGCCACGGCGGCTGATGCCTGAGAGGTTAGCTACCTGCTCGAAAAGTGGGAACTACAGTCTGTGTCGACATAGCAATTACATGGGTGTGCATGGGTGAGTCATTGCATAGCATTCATAGCATTTCATATCATTGCACAACAAGATCCTCATCGTATAAGTTTGTATGGGCACTCTTATACGATGAGTTACTTTATGTAACCCGATCCTTAACTTATAAGTTTGTATGGGCATTCTTATAAGTTAAGTTACTTTCCTGCTGTAGCTTTATTACACTTGTTATTATACCTTGATGGCTCTTGTAGAATGGTTAGTTTACATATTGGTAGCTTTTATAGAACTGCTAGTTATACATTGATACTCTTACACTACTGCCACCTGCTTGTTTTTCCTTTACTTGCATACTTGATAGATACTATACTCTTGTTCCTTTTCTCCGCCCGGTGCCGAGGAGTCGCCGGGGGAGCGGATGTGAAACCACTTAGTCGTTTCGACTAACGGTTGCTACGTCTTCCTTTTTAGGAGGTCACGCCGCAGGTAGAGCAGCCGCAGACTACGCAGCAGGGCAGCCAGGCCAGGACGACAGGGCCTGACGTGACGGTGCCGTCGATACCGTCTGTTACTGATGTTAGTGTTTTGCTTACTCTGATGTAGCCCGTTTGGGCAATGTTTAGCTGTACTCTGATATATTGTAGAAGCATGTTTTAGCTTCTCATTATTGATGTATTTGGACATTATAACTTAGTGTGGATTTGACTTCTCATGTTTATTTATTTGGTTGGGTTGGCATGATTTATTGATATTGTTGTAGCCGGCGGGATAGGCGTCTTGTGGTACAGGTTAGCCCGTGTGCTAATGCTACCGCAAGGCGGCTGTTCCGGGCATAAGACTCCCTCTTCGTGCCGTGTTTTGGGATCCGGGGAGGGGGGGTCTTACAGTTCATCTACTACTCGAGTAGTCCAGTGTTTATACTCGAGTAATCCAGGATTCCATTCCAAAAAATTTCTCTAAGTGAATTACTCGAGTAAGTCATCTTATATACTCGAGTAGTTCTATTTTTCTCGAGTAGTTCATCTTCTATACTCGAGTAATACAGTTTTCCTGTTCTAGAAATTTTCTAAGTCTTTGTCTCAAGTAGTATTTCTTATACTCGAGTAGTTCATTCTTATATACTCGAGTAGTATTTCTTTTACTCGAGTAATTTATTCCACCTCTCGTGTAAGTACTTAGGTACTCGAGTATGTTATTCTTGTTACTCGAGTAGCTGATTTCGTTTTTCCTTTATTTACTCGAGTAGTTGACTCCATGTACTCGAGTAATTATCTCATACTCTCTCGAGTAGTTTGTCTTATATACTCGAGTAGTCATCTTCTACTTACTCGAGTAGTGCTGCATGTACTCGAGTATTTTAATTTGACTTTTCCGAAAATTCGTTAAGTCCAATCTAACGGTCTTATTCATAAACTTTATCGTGATTGGTCCACGTGTCTCTCATAATGACTCAATTACAGCTAATCTTCTCCTCTCCTATAAAAGATCTTGTCTAAACCGACAAACCCTAACAATCATAATTCTAAGAAGATTATTCTAAGAAGTTTTTGCAGCCGCCTCTGATTCCTCTCTCTCTCTCTAAGAAACAAAAACCGCCGCCGTCGGCGTCGCAGATTCCCGACCGTCTAGGGTTTCGCCTTTTGAGGATTCAGATCAAGAAGGCTTTCCAGATCGAGATTCGCTCAACTCCGTATTTTCTGATTCGATCGATCGTGTGAAGCTAAGAAGTTTCAGATCCAATCTTGTCGAGTTTTCTCTTCATCATTCTGATAAAGCCGCAAAGCCTAGAAGAAGAAATTTCTGGTCTACAGTTGCAGATCTGAAAAAGAAGATCACTGTTTGTATTTCTATACAAAATTTATTTCATTCTTGTAGAAGAAATTTCTCCGAGTGTAGGAGGTTTTTGTCTCCGAGATTGTCGGGAGTTTTACCTTCCGAGTATAGATCCGTTTTGTGGATCGATATTGTAGGAACGTTGTTCCGAGGGTAGGATTGATTTTCAATCCGAGATAGTGGAGTATCCGAGTCTAGTGTCACTACAAAATTTTTGGTCTTTAGCAACACCTGACATAGCAACAGTTATAAAAATGTTGCCTAAACTTTGTTATAAAATAATTTATAAGTGTTGCAATAGATTTACATGTTTAGGCAACACTTTCTGTGCAACATTCAAAAAACTGTTCTCTATTCCGTTATATGTAACATTTTTGGAATGTTGCCCTTGAGGATTCACTTTAGACAACAATTATGATATGCTGTCTTCTTAAAAATTAATTTGCAATATTTTAAAAGTGTTGCCTAAAGAATACTTTATGATTAACCAAAATATGAACATCGGCCACATTTTTGAGGTTTTGTTAAAAATCATGACTCCACATTTATTGAGACATTTTAAAAAGGGTCGTCGTTGTTAGTTTTTTATGTACCTACTCGGGATTTTAATTAACTTATATCGGGATTTAAATTTATTCAAGTTGTGGAACACTTTCAGTTCTCTTGTTTCTCACACCGATTTTGCCCACGTGAGCTTAGAGGAATTGAAGTGTGAATCCCTATGACATATCCGGCGCCGACGACAGCGGGGGTCCGGGGGAGGCAGCTTAGTGACTCACTACAAAAAAATAGACATTTTGTGACGAAAACTTAGTGATGAAATATATTTTGTCACTAAAAGCACCTCTTTAGTGACAAAATAAAGTTCGTCACTAGAGACATGTCTTTAGTGATGAAATAAATATTTGATCACTAACGACATATCTTTAGTGACGAAATATACGTTTTATCACTAAAATGATTTTTCTAAATAATTTAATGATCAAAAATAAATTAGTCACTAAATTATTTATTTAATGATCAAAAAATTAGTTACTAGTCATTTAAATTTTAAAGTTTAAAATTATTTGTTCTTTTTATGTGAAAATCATTTTATAATTAATTATTAATTAACTTCAGCATATATTTGCTGGCGGACACCCGAGCCCCTAAAAAATGCATGAGGCATGAGGTGCAATTTTATAATTATGTTTTTATTACATATAATCGTGCCTAGCATATATTTGTTGAGGACACCTCAAGCCCTAACCCCACGAATGAAATCAAATGTTAGTCCTCTCCCTCGACAAGAAATTCCCGCCTCGCATTTCGATAGGCGATTCCGGCGGCGATTCCCGCCGGGTTCACGAAAGTTGTCTCGTGCGCTGGCCTCCCCCATCAATGGTGCATTTTCCATCTCTATCCCAGGGCCCTAACATTTGGTGTCCAGTTTTATATTCTTTGCTTGCAGATAAGTCTTGTGCCCGAGTATCTGCTGGTGATCGTCAATCTCGCCTCCATCGCCTCCTGGATTTCTCGCCATCGCCATCGATGCATTCCCCCATCACAACTCCTCCCAGGCTTCGGCCCACTCAGGTAAATCACGCTCAGCTACTCCAGAAATTTCCTCAAGCATGTCGGACATTTAGGTCAGTAACTACTCGAGGAATTGATTCATAAACGTCTTAGTTCCTTTGCCCTATAAAAACTTGGAAATAGTTAAATACTATAATGGGGTTGGATATTGATTCTCTCGCTCCTCTTTCATAAGAGCAACAATACATTTTTACTTCTCATTGGATTGGACTTATTCTGCGGGTGGTGCAGAAGGATGATCCTGATCCATGTCAAATGTTCGGTTTTTATCTCTAGTATTTTTTGGTAGAATGTTGCCCAATGATATTGGTTGGTGTTGCCTGTTTGGTTCTGAGGGATATCACTGCTATTATATTTTAGAAGATCGGTGTGATGCATCTGCAACAAACTTGAATGATTTGTAGAATCATAAATAAGATTTACAATTGGTGATGATGCAGGCTATTTGAGTAAATTCAATTAAACTTAGTTTTGATTTGCAAATCAATATTTTTTACACTCTTAGCAATATGAGAGAACCGTTAGCAATTCAAGTGCAATTGATCAAGCTGCAGGCTCTCTGAAAAGAATTGATGCTAATTTATATTTTTGTTAATAAGGAAAATATATACCTATGGTATTAAAGAATTTCATCACCTGTGCTGTGCTACACTTGTGGTACCTTGCTCTACTTCGGCATTTACAGTGGGTACGCTATCTAGAAGATGGATCAGTGAACTATATAGAAGGTATGTAATACCCTGTACATCTTGTTAAACTACATAGAAGGTATGTAATTGTATGCGGCATCGCATCGTAAAGTGTCACGGTCTACTCAGAGCAAAAGCTTTTTTTGCCTTGATACCATGATAAATCCGTGTCATCAAAATTTTATAGTATTACATCAATACAGTGAAGCTCCCATCTAAATATTGTGTAGAGGGGTTATACCTATCTTCAATAGATCTATGACTGAAGAAGAGAGTAATGATATCAATGAGTATTTTAATGTCTTTAACAATGTGCAAAATGATGCAGAGAGAGCACAATGGAATGATTGTGAACTTGTTTTATTCATCTTTGATAGCTCTATTATCATTTGAAGCTAGGATACTAAATTACATTAAAGGTAGTCTTGTAGGTTGATTTATTAACTAATCTTTTACTTGACCAGATTTTAGTCAAATGGGGGTGGGGGAGATATTATCCAGTGTTTCTGCTATCTTCTTATTTTCAGGAGCTAGAGAAAATGAAGGAACGTGCACAACAATTGCAGATGCCACCAGTCTATACTGGGTACTGGCCAACCTGTTTATAATTTTTGTGTCACTGTAGATGATGCTACTATGCATATATCACATGTTATCAGGTAATGCTATCATCCCTCTAAGAACTGTAAAAATATAGCCTTTTGATTTACCAACTAAAAGATGGTTTTGTTTGCTTTAGAGCTGAAGAGCATTTACCTAACACTTTACGACAAGCTCTTATTTACCAGGTAAGATTTATAAGTTCTTGGTGATCATTCAGTTTTTTTCATATCATGTATCTGTTTTGCTCTCATTTGTATGAAATATCTTGTATCTGTTTACGTTTATCTCAGGCACTAGGATTTACCATGCCTTCGTTTGTGCATGTTTCTCTAATTCTTGCTCCAGATAGAAGTAAACTATCAAAGCGACATGGTGCAACTTCTGTGGGGCAGGTAAATGAACTCGATACATGTTTTCGTAATTGTTCATGTTTGATCCTATGTTTTGTTTTTGTTTTTGACAGTTCAGGGAAATGGGCTATTTACCTAAGTCAATGGTAAACTATCTCGCACTCTTAGGCTGGAGTGATGGAATGGGCAATGAATTTTTCACTATGGATCAGCTAAGTGAGTTTTTTTGTTGCCATGTTCAAAATGTTTAACGCACAATAAACAATGTAATTTTGTTTCTCTTGCCTCTTCTTACTTGTGTATTGTTTATTTCTTTCATAGTTGAAAATTTTTCAATCAGCCGCATTAATAAAAGCGGAGCAATGTTTGATTCTACAAAGTTAAGGTAAGAAATAATAATGATATCTTAGATGCTAGTTGTAAAGTTTTAGTATTCCTTCTACTTCATCCTTTGAATGATTTTGGGTAGTTTGTGTTAATTATACTCCTCGACTTTATATCAACATGGTTACACTAATCCTGGTTCTGTGGACACTTCTTTCTAAAGCCTGCAGTACTTTGTTGTGTTTGGATGATTAGAACTATATCCTTGATTGAGGCTTGTATGTCATTCATATGGTCTCATTAGTTAATCAATTTATTACTTCTTTAAGATGTTTGAATTTCTTAGATATGATGGGATTTTAGTTGACTCAAATTTAGGAAGATTGTTTTTCAATGTCAAAATTCATGTTCCTTTTATGCATCTGTAGCGTCTAAAAAAGAAGAGAGACCCCACTCAAGTTGAAGTTTTTATTGAAACTCGAAATAGCATTAGTGGAAAGGAGCTGGATTTAGAAACCAACAATGCAATTGTGAGTTATTTTTTTTATTAAGATCAAATATAATTTACTTATTTTGTTTTATTAAAAAATCAACTATTCAATTTAATTGTTATCAGCCTCAACTTCAAGATACTATGAATAGTGGACAAGAGAGACGGACTACCGCATGCACATTCTTCTACATCAACACACGTTCCAAACTATGGAGAGGTATAATGTTGTAGATTTTCATACAATATATTAAAATACTTTTATATGTTTACAATTTTTTATTTATATATTGATCTTGATGTCATTGTATTTATATATATATTATTTTACTTTGTACAGAAAGTTCTTGATGATGGCCGGGAAGATAAATGAGGAGTTGCAATATGATCGATGACCCCATATCATGAAGATCATTGGATGTTTAAGTTGATTTAGATAATTTTTTTTTGTGTACTGTAATATTTAAATATTTTGATGTATTTTGGTAAATTATGAGCCTACTAATGACTTGTTAATTTTATGATAATACCTGTGCAAAATTGTTATATATTTATGCGTTATAAAAAATGTCTCATGATATAATCTGTTTGGTTTTGAAGTTTTAATTTATTTTCATGTTTTTTAAAAAATTTATATTTTTTTTATTAATTAAATAGTTTTGACAACATTTATTAAATGTGACTCTAAATATTTTGAAAATGTTGCAATAGGTTCATGTAAAAACTGTTGCCTTTACTAGGGATATAGACAACAGTTTCAAGTAATGTTGCCTAAACATGTGAAAACTGTTGCCTTAGGTCTTTGGTAACACAGGCATAGGCATACACCCATTTGGCAACAGTTTTCAATGTTTTGGCAACGCTTTGCATTTTTAGGTAACAGTTTTCAAATGTTGCTAAAGACCAAAAATGTTGTAGTGTGTGTTGCTAGATTGGTGAGGGAAAGTGGATGTACCCAAGATTGGGGAACCACTATAAATTCACCTGTTCACCCCCCTCTAGGTGATTTAGGTAGGCAACTATAAACTTTCAATTACGGGTCATCCAACTAGTTGGACTCCATTCCCGGTCCCTAGCCTACGCTCCTCATTTAGCCAATATGTCTTAGCACGCCCATTCAACTTCAACCTGGCGACTTGGACCTTTTGAAGGTCCGTGAGAGTGTGCCATTCGAAGTAACATTCCATGTCTACTACCCAGGTGAGGAAGATCTGGGGATCTCCCATGCCGTCGTAGGTGGGGGCATCAATCTTAATGGCCATAATAATATCGAAGTCATGCTCGGGGTCACGATCTTGACGAGGCATTCGGGGAGAGTTCCCATCAGAGTCAGAATCATTTACCGGTTGGTGCCGGTTGGGCTGTCTCACATTAACGGGTGGAGGCGGTCGTTCTTGGTTCAGTAGGATTTGTGTTATCATGGTCCTAAGATCCGTCATCTCAGTTCGTAGTCCCTCAATAGCCCGGGTATTCGCGTCCCCGTACTCATTCACAGCCATTCTAGACGATGACGGTGTAGTGTACTCCGTTCCTAGTCTAGTGCGCATACAGGGTTAAAGAAAAAAATTTGAAAGACAAATTTTCTAGGGCTGAACCTAAAGTTAAAACAAGATATTTTGAAATTTTCCTAAAGTGACAGGAACGAGGAACGTTAAAATTTTTTTTTGTTTATATTTTCGCAGAGAAATAAAGATTTTAGGCCGCTATTTGCAGACCAAATTTTTTTTCTTTTGATTCGTGCCAACGAAGGAGAGCGAGGACGTTTGCAACATAAAAGTTGAAACAACCTGCTTTGATACCAAATTGATGTAGCATATATCGCTACCGGCGACCTACACGAGAGAAGGCTCTAGTTCGTCATTCAACACACCCTTGTTCCGCCGCACCTACACAAGCATCTATCGCCCTCAATACGTAACCATCTCACACACAATGCATAAACACATTCGGAGAATGATCGACTCTAAAACAACGAAGAAAAATGAGTCGACTTGCTCCCCAAGATAATGCAAAGGTTGCCAATCCTTTTTGAGGGCAAGACCAAGGCTATAGGCCAAGATCCGCTCAAGCAAAATGGACCTTCCCGGTCCGGAAAATGGAAACACGGACAATAACAATTTTGTTCAGAGTTTTGAGAGCGATTGATATTTAAAATCACGGAGAACACGATGGTTCAACTTCCACAAATCTAAAGAGAAGAAGCACTAGAGTTGGGAGAGAGATTACCCAACCCGTTGTTAGAGAGCACACTTGATAACTTGTGGGAGAATCACTCTCTCCACGATTTCCATCGGCGTCGCACCGAATGGATCCACCGGCGTCGCACCGAGTGGGGTTGTCGTTCTTCTTCCTTGGAGTCGCACCAAGAAACCACGCCGGAGGCTCCACGAGAGGGGAGGCCGAAATGGGGGAGGGGGCTACAAGGGGGCGGCTAGTCACAAGCCTTGGCCGAACTCCTCAAGAGAGAGGGCTGTTTTTAGGGTTTTCCTTTTAATTGCCAAATCACTTAATAAGCCTCCTATATATATGAGTTACAAAATAGATCCAACCATCCAAGATTGAGATGAAACTTCATCAATCCGGATGGTTAATAGCATACCAAACTGTTTATACGCACACAAAAAGTAAAGTGCAAGAAATTAAAATATTACAAGTTCTAAATTAAATAAAGCATTTAAAGTAATTGAAATGGTCTTCAAATAAGCCTTTAAGTAGGCTTTGAACGCCGCAGACGGAGGTTGTAACGTTGTCTTCCGTTAGCGGCCAAGGAGTCGTCATGTCGCCTGAAATCTTTATGTTGAAGCATTTCGGCGTCCAGATCATCTTCAAGTGGTGGTGGAGGGGTCGCGGTATCAGGCGGTGCACCTTCCATGCAGGAATTAGCATAATTATACAATGACAATCAGAACGTGCAACTTAAGCACCATTTGTCACAGACGTTGGCACGACCGTCCAACAGCTCGTGCTCTCAGGACACATTCTCGGTGTACAGGACCTTATAGGGTCACACCTCCGTTCTCTGAGACGGACAACAACGTTTGAGCATTCTAGTCTTTCAGTGCCAAAGCCAAAGACAACGCCCCTATGGTGGTTACGACAAAGTCATGATGACCCGACGGATACACACTTTGACTCACCCCAAATCGATCGGTATAGGGTTGGGTGCAGTTCAACTCTTTCCTGATGCTCAAATCGTGGGGCGCACCAAGCCACAACGCGGGTCAGGATCCCCTTTCCAGACCGTATTATTCATGACCACGTTATGATCCTAGGCTAGCACCCACAGCCGCCTAAGCGGGGCCATACAGGCTCTCGGCTCACAAATTGGCCCCAGGGTCTTCAAGAGACATGCCTCACCAAATGGCCCCAGGTCTCGACAAGACAGTCCTCACAAAACATTGGCCACCAGGTCTCCAAGAGATAGGCCTCACAAAAACATATGCTCATTGGGAGCTATCGCCGACGGTAGAGCTACCGCCGCGCGGTTGGGGACAGACTATCGTTTCTTCCCCTAAGAATAGGTGTTTTCCTGGAGTCCTTCTCCAGTACTCTCTCTGCAGCCACCTGCACACCCCGCGACCCCGAAATCTATTCGCTACCACGGAGTCTTCTCCAGTATACAAAACAATCATCACTAATCCAGACCAACCTGTCCAGATGAGTTTTACACAGCATGCCTATACAGTACTTCGATTCCGGATTCTAAATGCAAATACAACAGGGATACACACGATCTACCCGTCGGGAGAACCACTTCCGCGTGTTCGTGAAGCGTCTACCCTCACATGCCAAAACAAAGGATTTCACATATCCAAGGAAGATGATCGTTACCCTTGAAGTTCGTTTCGGCGCCATAGGACCTCCGATACGTATACCATACTTCGATTCCAGATTCTAAATGTGTCTTGCATATGAATTGAACTCATGATCACATAATAAAATACTAAAAATTTTACTAACCAAAGAGAAAAACATATATATTTTGTTAGTATTATAATATATATTTTTAAAATCAAACAAATAAAAATCATATTTTCTACTATTCAAAAGCAATATTTTTTCAAATCAGTGTGTGCGGCCGCCCACACCTATGTGAGTCCTCCCCCTGAATGTTGCACCACCAAATATGAGCATTTTCGGTGTTTTTTGTTATAGTTTGGATACAAATTAATTTGTCATCTTTGGTATTGGTTCTCTTCCTCAAGAGGATTTGACACCTCTAATGCCGCAGCAGGGTATCCCCCCTCTCCCTTATCTTCTTATTCTTCTTCCTCCTCTTCATAAAATTTCAAACTAAGTTTGATATATTTAAGATTTAATTCAGAGGTTTCTGATTTGCAGAGCTTACGACAAAGCAGCTATCAAATTTCGCGGTGCGGATGCAGACATTAATTTCACCTTCGAGGAGTACGAGGCTGGCCTGAAAGAGGTAGAAATCCATAGATATTACTGAATCTATTAGGGAAACGTGATTTTCAATTCAGGGAATTCAATTTTATTCTGCAGCTGAGCAATTTAAGCAAGGAGGAGTTTGTTCATCTTCTTCGAACGCAAAGAACGGGCTTTCCTCGTGGAAGTTCCAAGTTCAGGGGAGTCGCCCTCCACAAATGTGGGAGATGGGAAGCAAGATTGGGTCAATTTTTAGGAAGAAAGTATATATCAAATCTCCCTTTTCTGTACTCAATAATTCGACTATATCTACTATTTCTTCAATCCTTTTGATTCCTAATACCAAATTTCCTCCTCGCAGATATGTTTATGTAGGCCTATTTGACACCGAAATTGAAGCTGCAAGGTACTGGTTCTATAAGTCTTCCTCTATTATACAAAACCTCGTAAAATTTGTTTATATTGAGGTCCCAATATTTAGTTTTTGGGATTGATTTTCAGGGCTTATGATAAAGCTGCAATCAAATGCAACGGGAAGTAGGCAGTGACCAATTTTGATCCGAGCATTTATGAAGAAGAGCTCTATCCTAGAAATAAGTCGACAATATAATATATGCGACTCAACTGCTTGATTTGTGAAAAAAATCCCAGTTTTTGCTCCAAATGGAGCCTGAGTCAAGATTAGGCCTTTGAAGTTTTGATATAAATATGATGATCAATATTGCAATTTGATAGAAAAGTAGTTGAATTAATTGTAAGAAATTGAGAAGTGAACCGGTCTTAAAAGGAAATGGTAGGAAATTAGAATTAAAACAGACTGGTTGATTTTAGGCTATGTTTAGCGAGGTGGCGGCGGTCGTGAACGCGGTGGTTATGAACCGTCGTTCCTGACCACCCAACCTCACCTAAGGAACTTCATCTACTTTATGATCAAAATTAGTTTTTTTTTCTTTTTGGCGGTCATAACCATTGTAATGTCAAACACACATTCTATAATGGTGGCCTTTTATTCAAACTCACTGGGGCAAAAACGATGTTTGGCGTAGTTTATCACAGCTTCATTGCTCCGGTGAGGTTGGACAAAAACGTCATTGTCATAGAATGTATGTTTGGTATGACAAATGTTAAAAAAGAAACTATTTTGAGGTATAGGATTTTGGTATGACAATGACATTTTTGTCCAACCTCATCAGAGCAAATAAGTCGCAATAAGCCACGCCAAATGCATCCTTAATCTACATATGCAAACTAGTTATCCTAGCTCTAAAGTAGCTTGTAGAGATCCTATATTAAGTATTTTCTGAGGAATGTCTCATCAACATTAATATTGAGCATTGAGAATTTAATTTGGGTGATCAAGATAGTTCTTACAGTGAATGTTTTACATATCTTGGATGGTTTTGAGAGTTGGGCAGTGAATTGTGTACATGAGTAAAAAATGAGAGTTGCGAAGATGACAATGCTTAGTGTTGAAGCCAGGAAAAATCCTAACCTCAGAATTCGGACCAAAGCCGCCTAAGGTTACCGGCTCAGAAGCTAGATCGGACGGCTTGGGTGACTAGGACAAAGAATCTGGTCAAACAGGACCCCAGATGTTGCGGCAGGAAGGTCCCACCACGTACCCGGATGCTCGAAAGGAGCAACCCCTTCTCAATCAAAAATGACCGAAGTGGGTACGAGAGAAGCTAGCTGTCAAAGTCGCAAGGTCGCAACTTGCTCTCTAAGAAATAGAAATCCAAAGACTTAGCTAGTATCTCAAAAATGAAGCGCGCGAGTATCCTGCTGAGGATTTCAAGGTGCCTCACCTCGTACCCCTGGGGTCCTATTTATAGGCAAATCTAGGGGGGGTCATATTTATACCCCACCCCCTGACGACTAGCCGACTTCCAGAGGAACTCGCACAGGCTGGGCGAGTATCTCGCCTAGTCGCCTACCTGGCGAGTATGCGAGGGGAGCTCGCCTATACTCGCCCAGGCCTTCCGCGATCTTGTATGCTGCCTTTGACTCCTGTCTTGACTTGTTGACATTGACTTCTGCTGACCCGATTGTGGTAGGACCCATCCTCGACGAATACGAGTTGTACACTTAGTTGGATGTGCAGACACACGTGACTGGATAAAATTAAGAATGAATATATCAGGGATAAGACAGGAGTGGTACCAGTTGCAGAGTAGATGCGAGAAACTCGACTAAGATGGTTTGGACACATACAAAGGAGACCATTAGAGACACCTGTTAGGCGTTGTGCGATTTTATTCACTAGGCATGTTAAATGGGGGAGGGGTGGATCAAAAAAACTTGGAATGAAACTATATTAAAAAGACATGATGTACTTAGGCATTAGTACTGATATTTTGGCGAAATCTGGGTTCGACGCCTCCCCGTCGACCTCCCCCGCTGCTCTCTACATCAAATTCTCAATGGAGAGAGGAAGGACCCTCTTTAGCTCCATTCTGAAGAATCCCAACTGCAACCCCAGGGTGAAGGCCACCATGAGGATGTGCCCTGACATCTCCTGCACTTGGAGGACCTCCTCCTGTAACAGATCCACATAGCTCCTCAGATTCTCATTTACCCCATGCTTGATGAGAAACAAAGACTCAAACTCCTTCTTCCTCTTCTTGGAAGTGGTGAACCTCAGCATAAACCCTCGACACAGGTCCTTGAAGCAGTAGATGGAGCTGGCCGGAAACTGGTGGAACCAATCTCTCGCCTTCTCCTTGAGGGTGATGACAAATAGCCTCAACTTGAACGCACCTGATATCTGTCGGATCGAAACCACATCCTTGAACCATTAGATGTGTTGAATCAGGTCGTCCTTTCTGGTGTAGTAGGACATCTCCGGCTCATGAAACCCCTCTGGAACCGGGGCGTATGAGTCCAACTCACTGAAGGGGCTGCCATCCCCATGCTAGGCGAGCCGAGCGATCTCGCGCCTCCGCCTCGCTGATTCGGCCCGCGCTTGCCTAGCCGGGGAATAGAGCTCACCACGATAGATCCCGCTTGCCGCCTTCCTCAGCTATCTCCTTCCCATGTCGCCTGACATGGGCATTCTCACCCAGGGATGGTGCGACGACAACTGGGACAATTGGTGTCGAGCACTCGGCGCGAGCGCACTCGCGCCGAGTGCGTACATGACGTGGTTCTGCATCTCTTGTCTGAAATCCTTGAACATCCCGAGGATTACGAGTGGAGGCGGAGGTGGCGAGTCGGCCCTGCTAGAACCTCATCCTTCAAATCCATCCATCAAGCTCATAAAGGATTTTCGGTCCTGATCACTCTCCACGCTCACCTCACCAAAATGTTAAAACTGAGAACCGGCTTCTGTGGAGTTCGGACCCATGGGAAAGGGGTGACCTAACACTTACTTCTCCCCACAAGCTCAGACGACCAGAAACTTAGAACCAGAAACCGACTCAAGGCTCCAGCATGGACATCCCACCACACACCCGGAAGATCTTAGAGCGCTTCCCCTCCTTAGCCAAGTGTTGAGCTAAAGATACCTCAAAAAGAGCTAGAAGACCAGAGAACAAGTAAGCATGCCTTCTGAGGTACCCCCTTGGGTCTATCTATAGTTTTTTGAAGTTGGTCTGTCAATAGCTCACCTCCGCTGTTCTAAACAGCTATATACATCCCAGGTCGGTCTGCGAACAACCAAAATCCGTTGTTCTGGAAGGCTAGTTGCAGTCCTGCAAAGACATCCAGGTAATTTTACCTTTGGATCCCACTGGGCGAGTGACCCATGAAGGTGTCACTCGCCTAAAGGGGCGAGTGCTGGGTAAGACCGACACTCGCCTCCGCGGCACCCTACTATGGGTGGATGTGATATCTAAATGCCACTCGCAATTTACTGGCGAAACTTCATGCTTTCTTCGGGCGAATGCCACCCTGCCTGCTGTGAGCGAGACCCCTTTACCTTCTTGGACGATTGCTATTCTGGGGCCAAGATCAGAAGGTGTCGACAGAGCGAGCCTCACTCAATGCCAAGAGCAGGAAGCGTCAACAGTGAGAGCCTCACTCAACGCCAAGAGCCGAAGGCGTTGATAGGGCGAGCCTCACTCAATGCCAAGAGCAGAAGGCGTTGACAGGGGCGCGCCTCACTCAACGCCAAGGAACTGGCTCGGGCGGCTTGCTCGATGAACACTGGATTGCACATGTTGCTGGGCGAGTGGTTCCCGAAACGTCCACTTGCCTGGGGCGACGAGTGCTCGATGTGGCTGACACTCGCTAATAACTTCTCAAAAAGAAGTTATCTAGCCCAATTTTAGGCTTAATATTCATTATAAAATGCTTAAAACGAGTTTAAATAAAATAGAAATGAAGTTAAATTCATATTCATTTAATTTGTAGCTAATCCGGTCTTTTTCCATGGTGTTGTTGCGAGAATTGCCAAAGAAATCTGCTTGGAGAAAGAAATTTGCACAAATATCATAACCAGGAAAGTAGGTTACAACGCGCGAGAAAGCAGGCTGTAACGTGACCTGGACGAATTTCAGATTTTGAAATTTAAAGTTGGCTCCAATTTCAAATATGAAAAGGTGTTTCTTTCTAAAGGGGTGGCTACGTTTCTAAGAGAGAAAATCTCCACCAAATCATTCATTTCAAGACATTCTAAGAGAGTGGAGAGAAGGGAATAGAGAGACTTCTTCGTCTAGGGTTTTCAAAATCCTCCATTGAAGGGGGCGGCTAGAGCGAGGAAGACGACGAATCTCCGTGCTGATTGAGCGAGCGACTTCAAAAGGAGAATTTTGCAGCGGTTAATTATCAATTTCATCATGTATTGTAAGATCACTTCAAACGTTTTGCTGTTTTCCTCCATCGCTGTGAACTAATTCCTTTTAATTTTGTACTGTGAGAGTATTATGACTTGTGTGATGATGTTCTTATAATTTTTCTGCATGATTGTTTGGTGAATGTTCTTTATCAAATTTAAGATCTTTATTTTGAAGCTTTTGGCCAAGGTTTCGCTTTTCTACTACGCTCCATAAATCGAGAGAGGAGTGGCGCAAATGTGTCTTATATTCAGTATAACATTTGAAGGGAGAAAGAGATTTTCTCTTGATGTTAGCAACTTTAGTTTTCGATCTTTATGCGGTACTTGTTTCACCTAAAGGGAAATAGAGACTAGAGATTTCCGATATTGAGAGATACAGATCTTCTACTCTAAAATCGTTGCAAGATATTTCACCACACATACTCATGAAGTCGATCACTTTTTTAATTTTACCACGCTAGGCATAGGAAATCATGATACAAGATTAGTTTTCCAATTGATAAAAAGTATTTACTCAAGTAATTGTAGTTTATTTTTAATTAAGAGTCTTTATTTGTAGTTTATAATAATTAAATCATCATCATTCTTAACTTATTTAGATTTAGAGAAAATGCATAACTAGTATTTGCAAACACTAAATCTAACACCTCTCCGTGAGAACGATCTGTTTATTCACATTGTATTACTTGATTTGACGCGTGCTCTTGCGCAACGTTTTTAAAAACCGGACCGGACCGGCGCGGTCCGACCGGTTGAACAGCTATACCGGTTTTCTGGGCGGTCCGGTCAGGTTCTTAAACCGTCCTGGCCAAGAACCAGCCAGAAACCGGGAAAACCGGCCGGTTGAACCGGATAATCGGAAACCGAGCCGGTTTTTGGATAACCGGGCGGTTCACAAAATCAGCATTAATTTTAGACGATTGTTAACCGCAGCCCGTTATTGGCTAGTCGTACCCCAAAATCTTTCTAACTTTTCACACCTTTTCAAAATACGTCTTGTACATGCAATTTCAGGAAAAATGTTCAACACGAAAGTTGTAGATCTTGACGAGATCTACAACTTTCGTGTTGAACATTTTTCCTGAAACTGCATGCAAAACGTATTTGAAAAGGTGTGAAAAGTTAGAAGATTTTGGGGTACGACTAGCCAATAACGGGTTGCAGTTAACAATCGCCTAATTTTAGATCCAATGATTTAGATTAAGGCTCCGTTTGGCGGGACTTATTTCACCGGTCAAACGGTCACAACCTCATGAAACGGACCTAAATTAAGGCCCGGTTCATATGGTCGTGATCGCTTGACCGGTGAAAATAAGTCCGCCCAAACGTAGCCTAAATGTTAGAGCTCTCTGGGGCTAGGGTTAACTTATTGATTCCTCCAAAACAAGCATTCGACCATATGATCTCATGCATGTCTGCGTGAAACTACCGTTAGCCGATACCTTTCTCTAGTTCTTCGTCTTCCTCGCGTGCTCGCGTGCGTGTAGTTAAAGATTGTTTTGGAGCCGGCGTAGCACTGCTCTTCTCCCCCACAGACATATCACTGCTCTTCTTTCTCGCAAAAGTATTTTTTGTGGTGTTTGTAATTTTTAGGTGTCTACATTAGTGCAAGTTTATTACTTTACTTTTTCAATTTACTGCAGCTTTCATTTTTTTGTTAAGTATGAATTGTTTGGATTTTTTTGGTGAAGTGTCATAAATTTTCTTAAATTGAATTACATAAATGATAGAAATCAGTAATGACCACATATAGTTGTGATGATATTTTTTTTGGGTCTTTCTTCAGAATTGTTATTTCATCAATATTTTTATATTTATTACTTATATATATGTTCAAAATTTTATATATTATATATTTAATTTATATATCATACGTTATAATTCTGGTCATTAATGTCAAACGGTTCAACCCGTTCAACCGGTCAATACCGGTTAAACCTTGAACCTCTCTCAAGACAGGTTCTATGTCCGGTCCGGTTCTCAAAACCTTGCTCTTGCGTGTAATACGTATACTCGTTTTGGGGCGTATCAAGTTTTTAACGCTGATGGCAGGGAGGTGCAACTAATTTAATGTTTTTCTTGCAATATTAGTGAACATGAGTATTTAGAGTTCAAGTTTCTACTTTTATTTATATGTTTATTTGTAATAGTCTAGTAAATGTCTTTATTTTTTTAAAAAAAATTTAAATATTTTTTTGTTTTATTTTATTCTTATCTATTTTAAAGTTTATTAAGCAGGTAATCCATGTCTAAAATAATTTTTTGTGTAGTTTGTTTTGGAAAGAAGATTTAATTTTATTTTAACCACATTCGATCAAAATAAAAACGTATACACATGTGAGATGCGAGTGATGTGATCGTTTAGTCATACTACTTGTGTGTGTTACATGAGGACTATTGAGTATCATTTGTGGCTCGCAAAACATAAGAAATATTAGGTCCCCAATATTGTGCGACAAATCACTACAACCTTGTGCCCCCACGTCAAATAGTTCCTCAACCTTCTGACTCGACACCTTCGATATCGAACAATAATGTTAGGAAGTGTTTGTTTTGTGAGGTAGCAACGAACACGATTTGAAAGATTGCATTGCATTTCAGCGCCAAATAGAGGTGGATAACGAACCAATTATCCAAATCATCTCATTCTCTTCTCATTATGACATTCCTTATGGTTCTGATGATATATGTGCATTACCACCTTTTTTACGTGGGACTATTGCGGATATACCCATCATTATCGTTGGTGATCGGTGTGATGACATGAGTGATGTATCAACTCCCTATCCACATTCATCACCTAGTTTTGATCAACCCCACAAAGGAATACTAACATACATTTTTTGAATTAGATAATATTAATAGTGTTCGGCCTTTTTCTTTGAAAAATGTTTCTACACATCTTTATCGATCCAGTCGAAGATTTTGCGCAGGGTAAGGATCCAGAACCTGTGGCTGTATCAAAGTGGGATAAAGTATATTGATCTCTCCGATGGAAGGAATGATTCTTTGGAGCACGATGACGCGCCAAAGTGGGATGATAGGATATCCTTTCTGATGAGGAGGTTGACACTTCTTATTAGATGAGGAGATTCAACTCACCACCGCGACCCTTGAGTTCTCAGGTCCCCCTTATTATGATGATTATGAGACCGTCATCAATCAATTTTTAGAACCTGCTGGGAGTGAAATCAGGATCACTCCCATGATTAGAGATCATTTAGTCTTCCTCTATTTTATTTCCTAACTCCCTTCCATTGTCAAAGCTTGTGAGTGTTTGATTGTCACGGGTACTCCAAGAGACCATAAACCATTTTGTTCAAGTCAATGAGGAAACATCCTCTAATGTGAGGAGGTTCATTCCTCCTCCATAAGGGAAGTCACATTCGGTTTTTTCTCTCCTTGCAGCCTTTCTGTTGATGAAGACACTTGTCGGGCAAGGAGATATATTTTGGTGAGGTGAGTGAGGAGCATTCCTTCCCCTTTTTTTTTACTTTTTGTTCCCCTACCTGTGAGTGTGCACATATTATTATTTAGGTAGAGGGATAGTTGTTTTATCGTTGTATCGGTACCCGCTACCGACACAGATATTAGAATAGTATACTGCTCATTTTTTTTCATCGTTCAATAATTTAGAGAATTTTAAAATTTTTGAATAAGTCGTGCTGGGAAGACAATAAACACAGTAGTTATTTTTTGTTTACTGCATATGTGTTTTACTTTTCTTGTCTGTTTTTTTAGTCATACAATAAATTTAGTGCTTGGTGGAAGGCAAACTCATCCAATCAATCGGGAGAGATGGCGAGCTCGTTGAGAAAGGGCGGCGATCAGCGAGATTACGCGAGCAACGACATCCCCGGAGCATTCCTAGTGTAAGCCAGACCGAGGGCGAGCTCGCCATCTCTAGGAGATTTTAGACCCTAGAGTAGAGTACATTTTGGCCATTTCATTTTTTGCCTAATGAGGGTGCACATTGCCAAGAAACCCAATTTGGGTGCATTTTGCCAATTTTAAACTTTCAGGATGCATTTTGCCAAAAGCCGATATTTTCATAGTGCACTTTGCCAATTAGCCGTTGAAATTTAAACCTAAAGTCTAAAATCTCAAAGTCAGTTCTTCTCCTCCCTGCCAAATCCCGACCCCCAGCAATTCACAATAGGGCCAGACGTCGAGGGCGAGCGACGAACTGATATTTTGGCTTCTCTGATTGAATTGAGGCGGGGCTTAATTTTATTTCTATAATATTTTCTTTCGTGTCTTAAATAAATCTCATATGTTTTCCTGACATTGTTTCTGTTCAAAATGAACTTTGAGATTTAAAGTAGCCCACTATAATTTGGAGATCAAGTGCGAGGAAATTTGATAGAGGCTATATAATTCAATTGTTAATTATGGATTCTTTAAAGGCCTAAACACACAAAAAACTGATTACATTTGAAAAATATCGTCTGAACAAAAGAAAAATATATAAAAAAACATTTGCCTAAGATTTTCTGAGATGTATAAGTTGGGGCTTCGTTCCATAAGAAATATGGTTGCACATAATCAATCTGCTTATTTTATCATTAGTCGCTCATATTGATGGTTTCTAGTTTTAGATTGATGAGATTTTAGAGGTTACATTATCCTATCTATATAGCACACTCAGGTCTACATTTTAGAAAAAATCTTGTGCAAGTTTGAGAGGAATTTAAGAAAAAAAGACGAGGAAGATGAGATGAAAAAGGAGAGCGAGTAGTATTATCTTATATCCAATTTCTTTGTTTTTTGTAGTTATGGTTGCACTTTGAGTGGGCTAGCTTGCTGTATATGCTCCAAACTATTATGGTGTGATGATATATTTTGTGACTGTGAGCTTCACTTTTATTATGGTTTTGATGCTGCATTATTTGGATACTTGTCTACTAACTACTATGCAAATGATTTTCATGGCTGCTTGTGCATTTATCCTATGACATTTAGTAATTTGGACTTAAGGATTGGACTTTATTTGGATTGTGACATGATGCAATGATATTTTCTATATTACCATTTTAAGCATGTGTTACCTTTTGAAGCATGTGATGATACTAATGTGTTTCGAAGATGTAATTTGTGTAGGTTTCAACAAGTGGCTATTAATTATGAAGATTGCCTCATAAAAAGATAAATTGGGTACATCATCGAGAAAGTAATGTACAACCATACAGACACTCCAATTTTCAGGGGAGTATTTAAATTTCAAGTCTCGTTTTGTCCTTCATTTTGTCATTTTCTTTATGTGTTGATTAGTAAAATATTTTTAATTAAAATTCTTGGTATTGAAGTCTCTTTGCTAGGGACTAGCAAAGGGCAAAAGTGTGAAGATGGGGGTGGTATAACCCCGTTATTAGATGAGGAGAGTGAACTTTTGTAACAATAATGGTTGATCCTACTTCTTGACATAATTAACGAATATGTTATTTAATTCTATTTGATGATTAGTGTTTGTAGGATGGTCATTCTTAATGGTTCACATTTTTGATTTGAAGTTAGTGAGATGAGTAAAAACCCTTTTAAGTATTGATGTATTCACAATTTCTTTAAAATAATTTTCTTCTTAAAAATAAATTTTTATTGACTTCGAACAATAATGACAGAAGGGCGAGCAAGAACTCAGTTGGAGATTTAAAATAAAGCGTTGAGGGGGTATTTTAATTTGTAAGGATGCTTAGGATTTCCCTTTGAACAATTCATGTCTCACTACCTATATTTGATTTGATCACACACTATCCTTTGAGCTTGAACTTTTGATTACAATACATAATTTTTCCACATTACTAATAGTAATTTCTTAATAACTTTTCAACTATAGGGGATTATTAAAAGAAAAATTTGTGAGTCGTAGTGATATGTGGCCTAAGTGTGTGTACACATACTTGGAACGATGTCAACTATGACTTTATAAAAAAAGGATAAAGAAAGAGAATGTGTCATAGTGATATGCGGCCTATGTATGTATATTCATACTTGGAATGATTTCATCTATGATTAACACAAAAAATATAATATAAAAAAAATTTCAATGATATGTGGCATAAGTATGTGTCAAGCTACTTGGAATGATCCCAACTATGGACTAAAATTGTGATAGTTTAAAAAATAAACTCCATAGTTTGGAGAGTTACAAAGTATATCAGCTAGGAAAATACCTTTCATTATCATAATTTATTTCTAATCAAGCCAGAGTCATTATCACCGTCAATCCTTATATTTTCTTATCAAATAAACTACTAACTCTAGTGGAGGTTAAGTCAAAAACTTGGCTTATTCATTCTTTCTTAGTTATTGAGAAAGTTCGATGAAAAAAATTAGGGGAGTCAATGATTTTAAGGATAGTACACACACACTCACTAAAAAGTTTAATTGAGCTTTATCTTTCATCAAACTAATGAATATTTGATTATTTTGAACCATTAATGTTTGACAAGTCCTCATTTGGTTAATTGAAACTTTTGAGTATGCTTTCTTTAATTATTTTTGAGAAGAAGGATCATGTGAGTTTTGTATTGTGACTATTTGCTCTCACTCAATCTTGATGATTGGTATTGTCTTTGATAGAGACTAGCAAAGATTTAAGTGTGGAGGTGTGATAACTTCTCAAAAAGAAGTTATTAGCCCAATTTTAGGCTTAATATTCATTATAAAATGCTTAAAACGAGTGTAAATAAATAGAAATGAAGTTAAATTCATATTCATTTAATTTGTAGCCAATACGGTCTTTTTTATGGTGTTATTGCGAGAATTGCCAAAGAAATCTGCTTGTAGAAAGAAATATGCCCAAATATATAACCAGGAAAGTAGGTTACAACGCGCGAGAAAGCAGGTTACAACGTGGCCTGGACGAATTTCGGATTTTGATATTTAAAGTTGACTCCAATTTCAAATATGGAAAGGTGTTTATTTTCAAATGGGTGGCTACATTTTTAAGAGGAGAATCTCCACCAAATCATTTATTCCAAGGCATTCTAAAGAGAGAGGAGAGAATGAAATAGAGAGACTTCTTCATCTAGGGTTTTCAAAATCCTCCATTGAAGGGGGCGGCTAGAGCGAGGAAGATGACAGATCTCGGGCAGATCGAGCGAGCGACTTCAAAAGGAGAATCCTGCAGCGGTTAATTATCAATTTCATCATGTATTGTAAGATCTCTTCAAACATTTTATGGTTTTCCTCCATCGCTATGAACTAATTCCTTTTAATTTTGTATTGTGAGAGTATATGGCTTGTGTGATGATGTTCTTATAATAATTTTTTCATGATTGGTTGGTGAATGTTCTTTATTGAATTTAAGATCTTTATTTTGAAGCTTTTGATCAAGTTTCGCTTTTCTACTACGCTCCATAGATCGAGAGAGTTGTGCAAGTGCATCTTAGATTTGGTATAACATTTGATGGCAGAAAGAGATTTCCTCTTGATGTTAGCAACTTTGGTTTTCGATCTTTATGTGGTACTTATTTCACCTAGGGGGAAATAAAGACTAGGGATTTCGATATCGAGAGATACATATCTTCTACTCCAAAATCATTGCAAGATGTTATATCACACATACTCATGAAGTCACATTTAATTTCATCACACTAGGCATAAAAAATCATGATACAAGATTAGTTTTTCAATTGATAAAAACTATTTCCTCAAGTAATTGCAGTTTATTTTTAATTAAGAGTTTTTATTTGTATTTTACAATAATTAAATCATCATCATTCTTAACTTACTTAGATTTAGAGAAAAAACATAACTAATATTTACAAGCACTAAATCTAACACCTCTCCGTGAGAACGATCTTTATTCATATTGTATTACTTGATTTGATGTGTGTACTTGCGTGTAATATGTATACCGTTTTGGGCGTATCAATCACCGCCTCCCTATGGCCCTGGGCGAGTGCGGGCATGACCTACCCCACTCGCCTACCATTACTAGGGGCAAGTGCGAGCCTACTTGCTCCACTCGCCCCATACTCGTTCCACCTCTCCTGGGCGAGTCGGCGAGGCTGCAGAGCCCTCGCCTCCCTTCAGACTCGCTTGGGATTTGGACCGTCAAAATGGCTGACCGACTCCTGCTGACCCCACTCGTTGGATACGGGGTTGTATAACTCCTATGTTGAAAAATTCCTTAGTCACCATATTAAAATCTTTCAAACAGATGAGGGTGGTGAGTTCCAATCATTTAACCTTTTCTTTTTTGCTCAAGGCATTGTTCATCGGATCTGCTACCCTCACATCTCTGGTGGGGACATCGCGGTGTACTCAAGTTCGTTGCTCGTGAAATGGAGGGCTTTCTTACGCGGTGTGGTTGACGAAGAATGTGTCCCGGACATTGCAAATTTTTAGAGTGAAATACAATTGCCTAGCAGCGAGGGAGCCAAGTGCAGGCGAAAAATGCCAACGTTTAGTGTGTATAAGCACTTTAAATTAATGTCAGTACATAAACACACGCTAACATACTTATAAATATGGGTTTTTTTGGGTGTTGAGTGTTATGATTATTGAGGTGTTCAAGAAAACCCAATAAGCATCGAAAAGAAAATAAGCAAATCGAGCATTGTGCAATCATTTGACAATATCATCCATTTAACATAAAAGTGAATGGAGTTTATTAAGTGGAAGTTAAAGTATGACAATTTAAAGCTCATAATCATGACAACACCAATGTGCCAAACGAAACAATAATGAAACAAATAGGATGCACAGATGCAGTATTAAGTTAATGAAAATTGAAAATATACATGCTAGTTTCATCTCATAGTGACAATCACAGTCAGCAACTCAGCCCCTATACGACGCAATTTTACATTAAGTGGCTTCTTATTAAATGATGAGATCATTACGTTAACTAAACACCAAATTAAACGACGCTTAATTCTCAGGTAACTAATTTTGAGTAAAATGGATGCATGCGATTGGTATCCTCTCTCGATGCTTAATTCTCCACTAATTACACGACGCTTCTTTATAGTATTTCATTTGAATTTTTTTATGCATAAATAATCATTTATATTAAGAGGTTTCACCGTTTGCATTCATAAGTTATTTCATTGGCTGGGGAGTATAAATTTGATTGACTGGGGAGTATCAATTTGATTGGCAAATACAACAGTCCAACCTAGATGAGGAATGCAACATTCATATAAATGTAAAACCCAATATCCATACGTAAGAGAAGAATATCATGTAAAGAAAGGAAAAAATTGAGCAAAAAAAACATAACGTGTTTATTCAAAAAGTTGATCTGCAGTAGTGAACTGATCGCTGATCTATTGTGACTTATCAGTTCCAACCACAGATTCATCTAAGTTCAAAGCCAGTATATATCTTTGATAAAATCAAATCTAGCAACACCAATTTGTGATTTGAGATACAATAGGTATTATCATCATAGAATGCGTACAAGAAGAGCAGGACGGTGAGAAATCATGCAAAATCACACTGTAGATGTGTTGAGTGTAATAGAAATGAAGTAAATATCTGAAAAAAAACAGAACAGGTCCCACCAAAATTTTATGAAATCCTTATCACATGTCTACCAATCTAGTAACATATGCAAAAATCTTCACATTTTGAATAAGAAGTAAAAAAACTAAAAATCTGAAAATGATTTCATATACTCTCCATCAAACATTTCATTAGCATTAACAGGATCACTGGAGAGTAGCAGCTTTATCATTAGCAAGATCACGGGGAGAAATCCACCCAAAAAATCCCAAATGGGCGACTACAGAAACCAAAACAACTTGTAAGATATGTAAAACCCATACCTGTTGCGGCAACAAGGTGAGGAAGAGAAGGCAGGAGAAGGAGATATCAGGAAATCTGCCTACGGCGGCTGTGAGCTCAAGCATTAACAGGATCACTGGAGAATTGTTGCTTTATCATTAGCAGGATCAGTGGGAGAAATCCAAAAAAAATCCCAAATTCGCGAGTAAAAAAACCTAAACAGCTGTTACGGGTTAAAGAAATCGGGAAATCATACCTGCTGTGACAACAAGGTGAGGAAGAGAAGGCAGGAGGCAGGAGAAGGAGAGAAATCGGGAAATCAACCTCCGACGACTGTTAGCTCGCAGCAGGAGTTGCTGCCCGATCTCCGCGACAGGAGCTGATCCCCGATCTTCGCGAGAGCAAACTAAAGGCACACACAAAGGCAGTGTCGTGAAGAGCAGAAGCAACATGCCGAACAGCAGAATCAACGGCTTGAGGAGGAGGAGCAGCGGAGCGGGGTTGGGAAATGAAGGACGACAGACTTGAAAAGGGTAACACAACGAGCACGGGTATAAGCGGCAGGAAGAGCTAGAGATGAGGAAATAGCTGAGGACAGCGGTGGTATGATGAAGCGGGGGCGCGAGGCCAGCATTCGCGGCACGCGACAGGAGGGCGGGGCACGCAGGCGGCCGAGTGTGCGTGAAGCGGCGGGTAAGCGGTGCGGTCGGGGTTTTCCGGAATTCCATCGCGTGACGGAGAGAAAAGAACATGCTTATTAAGTATAGATATAACCTTAATATTAAGCATGTGTGCACCTACTTATTTTTAAAATAAATGAAAAAAGGTGCATTTGTATTTCATGAACAGAGGTAAATAAGTTGCAACGTATTTGCTAGTAGGAAATATTTGGTCATAACTTTTATTTTTTTTGTCTGCTCCTTATTATTTAATTTGCACCGCCGGGTCCAACTGAACTGAAGCTTGTAGTGAAGTTTTTGCCGGTCCATTTGAACAAGAGCAATGTTAAGTGCAGATCTATTTTGCCTATGTGCAAATCATGATTAAGTGCAAACCAAAAAATTTAAGTGCAAATCAAAATGTTAGATGCAGACCAATTATATAAAAAAAAATTCTTTCACCTAAAGATTGTTGGGGATAAACTACATCAACGGGTAATTTCAAATCATATGATTTGTTCTCCATTAAGCTATAAAGAGAAGAAATACTGTAAAAGACTGCAAAAAAATGCACTGTGAATCCCACGGATGCAAAAAAAACAACAACAAAAATATGCACTGAAAATGCATTTGAAAGTGGAAGCGATTAATTGATGCGGCTGCAAAGGCGACCACCATCACGACGGGAAGCTGGCAGATCTCGATGCGGTGGTCGGCGGCGAGGGCTTCGTTGAGCTCGAGCCCAAAGTCGTGTAGTAGCAGATGTACTTGCGCATGGGCGCGTCAGCCGGCGCCGCCACTGTGCCGTTCCAGAGAGTGTTGTCGGAGCCGATAACGCCACCGATCTTGACGAGGTCGATGAGGAGGCGGTGGTAGTTGTCCTTGTCGGCGTTGACGAGGTCGATAACGCCTTGCTGCGGCTGTGGGACGTCGTTTGCGCCTCTTCCATTCGAAAGAATCAAAGAAAACGACCGGGGAAATGGTGGAGGCCCGGCTGCGTCTGTGGCGGAAGTTGCGCCTCTTGGACGATGATGCGCCTCTTCTTCTCTTGCAGCTGCAGGACAATGGAACTGCAGAAAAAAACCATATTGCTTCATGGATAAATTCCTCAAAGAGGCCGCACCTAAACACATTGAGAACAAATAGGAAAAATTAAAAAAAAAACTACTTTTGGATTTGCACATAGCCATATTTGATCTGCACATAACAGCCTCTTGAGCAAACTGGCAGGCCTCCTCATGATGTATTCGATTTTGCCGGACGAAGTTAATAATTTAAGGAATTGTTAAAGCAAACCCAATTCGGATATACGCAAACCAAAATCTTAATAATCAGGTCCATTTTTTCTCGGTGGTTTTTTTTTACGCAAACCAATTTTGGATATACGCAAACCAAATTCACCGCCGCTCCCGCTGCACCTCCAGCCTCTCTGTCGTTGCATCTCCTGTCGCCCCTTCCGCCGCCTCTCTCGGACAACTCACGCCGCATTTCCCGACCTCACTATCACTGGCTCTCCCGTCGCCGGTAGGTTGTGAGGCTTCTGATAAGCGGTTGACGTACAACAACTAGACGATTTTGAAGGTGCGCACGTTGGTTCTTTGTTTCGTTGCCTCTCCCATCACAGGCAGCTTGTTTTTTTCGTTGATTTTGAAGGTGCGCCGCCGCTTCTCTTCATTTTGTTTTGATTCTGCATCTGGATTATTTAATACATATTTTCTTTTTTCATCTTCAGCATATTGATAAGCTAGTTTTCGTTTTGGATTCTGCATATGGATTCTACACGTTGGCTTTTTTTTTTGTTCTTCGTTTTGATTTTTTTTTCGTGCTGTAATTAAATAATGATGTTGGATGGTTGTTTCTAGCCTCTTATGTCATTTTGTAGTTTATGAAGAGGAGGAAACATAAGTGTATTGTTTGCTGTAATAAATGAAGTTGACTCTTGTTGTTCATACTTTCATTTGTCTTACAAAAACTGCTGTCAATTTTCTCATTTCCAAATTTATTTTTTTGTTCCTACTTTTAGATATTGGAATCAAGCTCGGAAACTTCTAAAAATTTTCATTATATACAGACATGTTTCTTGGTTGACCTCTGAAATTTATATTAATCGGGTTTATGAATTTTGTAGGTGTTGTGTTTGATAATAAAAGTTTTAAACTTTTACAGGTTTTCATTGAAGTGGATGTGACTGTTACCATATATTAAATGTATAAATTTGGTTTCTATGTAATAAACATGTTATTTTGTCGAACGTTGCGTTGGACTTCTCATGAAATGATTTTTTTGTCTAAAAAATTTGATTATGTAATTTGCAGTGTTGGTTTGTCGTTAACAATTGGTTTGCTCAGAATATTTTTTCAAAATATATAATTTGTCATTAACAATGATTTGCGTATATTAAAATTTGATTTGCCCTTAACAATCCCTAATTAAATCCCTGATTCAGGTACTGTTTTGGGATACGGTGCCTGTTTTAAAAGGGGAAGTTAAAAAGAAGCATGCCTAAACTGTATTTTTAAAACTGTGATTTAAAACCGAGGCTTTGTTTGGTGTAATCTCAGTTTCTGTGACGGTTAACTTATTTTCCAAATATCTTCACATGAATTTTATTTATTTGGGGCCAATTTTTTCTGAATTTTTTTTTTAAAAAATAGGTATTATATTTGTGAGTTTTTTACAAATTTATGGATATAATTATTTTTGTATTGGTGGTAAATTGATTAAGTAAAATAAATTAAATTAAAAATTATTCCAAACGACCGTTTGAAAGGGAGAATGGAGGTCTCCCTGACCTTTTCAGAACGGAGGAAAAAGTAAGATTTTAAACCGGCCGTTTTAAAACGACAACATTATTAGTTCCCAAACAATTTCCTCCGGTCGTTTAGAACGAATGGAGTCAAAACGGACTCCCAAACATAAGCCTCAATTAAACCGCCGGCCAACATAAAATTCTTCCCCAACCCGACACTGTCCCAAATCGGCATTAGGGCAAGCGTCGGAGATCCGCAGGCAGCGACACCTCCAGGAACCCTAGAAGAAGGTTAAAGCCTCTGCCTTTTGTGCCATCCTCACCCTCGATCCTGGAGCGATCATCGGAGAGCACTTGGCGCGACTCGGCGGGAGCGATCGGCGAGTTCGACAGGCAGCAACGTCAACATCATGAGAATGAAAGCGCCCACGTTTGGAAAGCTTCAAGCTTTTTTCATCCT